>PVKB01004130.1:0-158036 GCA_004027205.1 Ctenodactylus gundi | reverse complement strand
TTGGCTTCTGGAAATTTATCATATAACTTTGGGACATTTTAATCTTATTCTTTATTTTTCTTGACTCTTTGTATTAGTATGTCTCCATTACACAACACAGAACAATTCCTCTCTTAGCTACGTTTTAATTTCTGGGACACTATCCCTGACAGCCACAACATAAGAGAGAAAAGGTTTATTTAGCTAACGGTATTAGAGATCTCATCCCATTCATGTGTTGCCTGCAATGGTGAAAGCACATGGCAGAGGCCCTGTGGGAGGGAAAACGGTTCACAGGGGCCATGAAAGGCAGGAAGCCAAGTGAACTAGAACGGGTGGACCTAGCGTATACCCTCTCATGTCATGTCCCAGAGATCTGCCCTTCAGTCAGTCCCCAGTCTTCTACGCTTCAGGTCATCCCTAAGTATCTGCACCTTCCAGCCACGCCCCACTTCTTAACAGAACATGGGATCCTTAGATATTACACAAAATCCAAATGCATGAGATTTTGGGGGAACATTCTAGATGCAAACCATAACATATTTTCCAGTCTTTCTGAGTTATGCATATACAGAAAATAACACCCACTTTGTGGCCTGATAAGAGAATTTTGGGGCTTCTATCAACATCCCTCCACCCCCGAATTACCATCACAAGTAAGAAGCTGTGGATTTTGCTGAGTCAGTGGGTGGGGAGGTCTGTGGCATCATCCAGTTTAACTTTCTGTCTCTTTTCTTCCTCAGGTGGTTAGACCATGCTACCTAATTAGATCTAATGTGCAAGGTAGACATTGAACATTAATAAATCAGACGCTAGCTCTTGGAAAGGCCAAAAGAAGTTTGAACTCTGGATATATGAACAAACTCTTTCCCTGCATAAGGGAAAGTTAGGAGCCAGAAATTATTAACGGTTTACTACCTGTTAGATATGTGCAGAACGTGTGGGGAGCCAATCTGATCTACTATCTGAAGGCCCCTCTTCCATTATGGTTTATGCTGCTACACTGATTTAGATCCACCAGAGCTCTCATGCGAGCAATACAGTCTCTAGTTGTTTAAGGAGATTTGGGGAAAATTTTGGTGCTTGAGATGTACATCAAATATTTCTCTTCCCTAGGCAAAGCTGGAAGCTTGTGGGGGTTGTTTTTCTTGGTATTCAGGGGAGAGTTTCTGGTAAGAAGATGTGCTAAATCTCCGTATGGGTTTTATTGAATCCAGTTTTATGTTCTCCTGACTAAAAGATATTTTCAATTAAATTCTGATTTCTCACAAAAATATGCCCATGAATTATTACTGGATTGATGTACAGAATAGGAGGGTCTAGATTTTCCTCGGCTGCTCTCTTGCTACAGCCTTGTTTGTTTACTTAAAAACTATAGTGCATACTGTTATACAGAGTAAAAGATTCCACTGTGCTATTCTGACGTCTGTGTTCAACATGTATCATTATCTACTTCCCATGTTTCTTCCTTACCCCTCTGACTCCCTTTATCTCCTTTCTCTTTTTTAATTCTCCCTCTTTTTATAATTCTACCCGTGGAAGCAGAAATCTGCTATTTGTATTTCTGGGTCCAGCTTAAGTTAAAAAGCTGATTTGCAGTACTGTCAACTTTCCTGCAATGATATGATTTCACTCCCCTTTATATGTATAGAACCACACTCCATTGTGTGCATTGTGTGCTCCTCTATCCATTCCACTTCTGAGGGGCACCTAGGCTGATGTTATGGCTTAGTTATTGCTGTTTGTGAGGGGGTCAAACATGAGTGTGCAGGTACTTCCATAGAACGGTGACTTCAATTTCTTTTGGCATATGCTGAGGACTGGAGCAGATGGACCATATGCTCATTTTCTTTTGCTTTTTAATTTTTTTTATTTTTTATTTTTTTTTTTGTATTTTACAGTACTAGGGACTGAGCTGAGGGTTTCTGTAGTAAGGTACATGTGTACCGAGGGGTCCTTTTCTCCTCCTCCTCCTTCTCCTCCTCCTCCTCCTCCTCCTCCTCCTCCTCCTCCTCCTTCTTCTTCTTCTTCTTCTTCTTCTTCTTCTTCTGGAAACGGAGTCTTACTAAGTTACTGTATTACCCAGGCTGGGCTCAAACTTTCGCTTCTCCTATGTCAGCTTCCAGGAGTGTTACTGTTACCGTAATGTTCCATCATGCCTGACTTATCTTTAGTTTCTTGAAGAAAATGTATACTGACCTTCTGGAATTGTTTTCAATGTAAGTCAACCAGGGTGAACAAATGATGGAATTTATTATTATCAACAATGCCACATGTTAAGTTGTAAAAATTTTATAGGTATATCACCTGAACAGGAAAATAAATAAATAGGTTTTTTTGGCTACTGAATAAGCATGATCAACCTATTTAGATTTCTTAATAAAAAACACAGGGGATGGCAGAAAATGAAAAGAAACAAAATTTATATATTTGAAAATTATTAGGTTAATAACTAAAATGCTAAGTTCTCAAAGGTGGTATCTCAAGTTGAATCAGGGACTCTTATTAGCATAAACAGCATGTGTTTTCAGGAATGACGGACTGGAAGAACATTCAGTAGCAGAAGGACATTAAAAAACTTTTTTTGAGTCAGGGTCTCACTCTATAGTTGAGGCTGGTCCTGAGCTCACTGTGGAGACCAGGCTGGCCTTGGACTCATGGCAATCTTCCTGTCTCAGCATCCTGAGTATTGGGATAACAAGCATGTGCCACCACGCCAGCTTATCTGGTGCTGGGAAATCGAACTCAGGTACTTAGCGCTTACCTAAGCACATGCTAGGCAAGGACATTAGTCACTGAGCTATTTCTCCGGCCTTCCAAAGAGAAGAAATTTGGGATAGAAACACCTAACTTTCAATACTCACATTTTAAATGTCAGGCTTGATATTTATTTTTATTTATTTTTTCACCATTTTATTGATATGCATAAGCACAAGATTTAAGGTTTACAATGAAGTTGAGCATTTTGTGCAGGTATGTGTCTTGTTGAGGTGACAAGGACTTTCCTGCTCTCCTTTTGTCCCTCCCCCTACCCCCTCCTCTCTCCCTCCCCGTCCTACTCCCCTGGTTCACTTTGTTTTTTGTTTTAAGTTTCATGAGATAGTTGTGATCTGGGTTTCTTGATATTTAAACATAATAACTCCATTTTTCATTACTAACCTAACTTCTCTCAAACTGTAAATGAAATATTGAAATTTTCTCTTTATAAAGCAAATTAATATAATGAATTTAATATAATATCTGATATGTACTAGACACCAAATTGTGGTAAACATTATGATCACGTGTTCTGGACTCAGATTTCTGTATTATACATGCACACTGTCATTTAATTTAAAAAAAAAGAAAAAGCCTCTTTAGAGCCATTCAATATTGGCATTCTACTTGAAGAGAGGATAAAATGAGGAAGGGAACATTTTTTCTGACAAGAGCCATTCGGATATTTATGACATCATTTGCAGGCCATATAAAGTTATCAATTTAAAAATTACCCAGCTGTATTTAATAAAATATCTATTTAACGCACTCATAATCTGAGGCCTGAAACAAATGATTTCAAGGACCAAATATTGCCCGGAGTCCAGAGGCTCCCCACTCCTGCTCTACATGGTAACTTGCTTCCTGCTCCAAATTCAAGTCTGTTCCCTACAGTGAGCCTTATGACTGATTGTTTTTTCTTAGACACACTTTCTTTTACCTTTGTATTGTTTCTTCTTTCATTCATTTCCTATTTTCGTTGCAATCTGAGAAAGTGTTAAGTAATACTTACCAGAAGCAGAGCTGCATGCATCCTTTCGATTTTTCCGACTCCTTGCTGTCTTTGGCCTCTGTGCTGGGACCTCTGAGTCACAGGAATAATCCCTTGACTGTTCTTCTACTACACATACCTGAAGTATATCTGTCAAAAATTTCTCAATTTTAGTCTAGAGGCATCTGGACAACAATGGCTGTAAACTTCAAAAAGTGAGTACTTGAACAATGATGTCAGAGAACATGCCCCCTATCCAAGCAAATGTTCAATTCAACTGAAGGCAATAAAATCTAAAGCAGATAATGTGGAACATAGATTTCAATATGTTTCATTGAACATCATTGTTTTTACCATGTCTTTACCAAAAAGTGTTGATAATACAGGAGAAAAACTCATGTAACTTGTCTGTTTACCATAATTACAGCTTTACCTAAAAATCTGAAGACTTTTGAGATATTTTGTGAAATGTCCCACCAGAAAGGAAATAAATTAATTATGGAATTTCGATTTCTTCTGGGATCATTTGAACCAGAATTTCAAATGCTATGAACTATAGACAAGATAAATTCATTATGGAAATCTACACTAAAGGAGCAGGATCACCTTAACAGCTACATCTATTTAAAATATAATTTTAAGAATTGTTTTCCACCATAGCAGTGTGGAGTAAAACCATCGCAGCCCTATGCTGGGAGTTCCAGATGTTCCAGCTAGTGCTGCCCACAGCCCACCTCTTCCCAGTGGGGTCACTCTCCCTCAATTCTGCAGCAGTACACTAGCGTGATATTATACCCAGAGAAGCTGTGAGTTTGTGACAAGCTGTGTCCTTTGTCTCTTAACAACTACCTAATCTCACCTCTGCTTCCATCGGTCCAATTCTCTCTGATTAGCTGTTTCAGTGGCAAATGAAATAAAAATCCATGGTATTAACCTGTCATATTAAGAACCACTTTTCGCTTTGGCGCATACATTTGGCACAGCTGCACATTTTGCATTTAAATATCCCTCCACCAGTGGGCTGCTGGAAACTATTGCTTTTGTATGGGAAATTAAACAGGAAGCTGCTTAATGCTCCTTGTTAGTTTTTTAATAAAAATGAAAGTGAGGATCCAGCATGACTAGGAGCAAATGTCTGCAAGACCCCACTGCTGTGCTAAAAGCAAAGAGCAGGAACCAAAGTGCTTATCACTTGAAACTGCCTTTGCGCTGGTGGCTCTGCTGCGCTGACGCCACTGTGGCCCTACACAATTGCCTCTCAAATGTTGTTTAGAGGTTAAGTTAAATTGGAAGTCTTCTCCCGGGATCATTAGGCAGCTCTCAATTCCGTTTCCTAATAAAATATTGAGAGTTGCGATTTAGGGGCAGAACTAAAGCTCTTGAATTTCTGAGACTTTTGTGGAGTCAGAAGTCAAGAAGAAAAGGAAAAGAAATAAAAAGAACGGAGAGAAAAAGGGAGTTTGTATGGAGATCAGGAAATCCAGGCACTAAAATGGGAACTTAAGAGTAGAGAGAATGACAGGGAAGTTAAAAAGCAGAGAGAGGCTGGTGGAGGGAGGGGAGGAGGAGAAAGGGAAAGAAGGGAGGAGGAATGAAAAAGAGACAGTGCAATAAAATAGTGACTGTCACCCTGAGCGTGAGTGTCTGGCCTGGTACTAAACAGAAACCACACGTCGAGGTTTAATCTTTAGTCCTAATATGCTCATTTCCAGGGCTAAGTGCCAAACTTTTAGTGAAAGCGACTCCAAATGAATCCGGCAACATCACCCACTTTCACAATGTCCGCCATGCTAGTGGACTGTGAGAGCTGTGGACATGAAATTAGTCATGAGTACTGCAATAATGTTTTATTTCTTTTTTCTTCTTTACCTTTGTCACTTTTAGGTGAGCGTGCATCAAATTAAATCTGTGGAGAGAACAAAACTTAATGACCTAATTTTTAAAGTTGTCAGATGAACTCCGTTTGAGCAGCTGGACTGTACAACACAAATTTGCCAACTTTCTATAAGGACCAGAAAGCAAATGTCTTAGGCTTTGCAGATCATAGGGTCTGCTGTGTCGCTTCTGAAATCCACATGGTAGGACGAAAGTTGTCATCGTTTATGGTGAAAAATGAGTCTGGCCAGTCTAATTAATCTTTATTTACCAAATGGGCATCAGGATCAATTTAAAACAAAGAGCAGCAGGCCTCTGCTATGCAATATTCTTATCTGTACAATAGAGGATAGAGAAAATCACACTAGTCTACCAGAACCTAGGTGAAAGCAATAAGTACTCGTTATTTTCATCCTTTCAGAAAACCAGTGCCCTTACATTTGCTGATATTACAAAAACACTTGGCAGCCAGTTGGACTGAACACGGCTGCAGTTGACACACTTGAAAAAGAACTGCAGGGGCTATTCTCCTTTCATTAGGAAAATAATAATAATTTTGACAGTTCATGCATCATTTTTATACCTACGAATTTTGACGCCATCCTAAGATTCTTCAATAATTTTTGCATTATTATGAAGCACTTACCTGTTCAATATTTGCTTTTAATCACTCCAGTCATGCATTGGTATAATTAGTCAAATAAAGTGTTTTTTTTTAACTCCACAAAACAATTGACACAAAATGACCATAATTAAAGTGTACGTGGCTATAATACTTTGCAAATAATAGTTAAAACTGGAGACAATTTTCAAACCAATGAACTCAAATGGATGCTCAGATCACTCTATACAATACACGTTGCTTTAACATCAAATATTTAAGAAAGAAAATAAGTTGTGTGAGATAAATTTTCGGGGTTGCTTCCTAAAGATTAATGTTTTGTCAAAGCTGTTAAAGGGTTATTTTGAACATAAAAAAAGAGTAACAATGGAACTATTCTTATAGAGAAACAGTCAAAAGGAATCAAAATTTTGTGAAAACTCCTTTGACAATGGTCTTGGACATTAGGTGAGAAAATATGACATTACTAATCAGAGGTTTAATTTTTGAATAAACACACACTTTTAAACTGAGATGGAACAGTTTCTGCATCATTCTTCCCTTCCAGATTAGAAGGGGAGCTGAAGTCATCTTTTTCACACACTTGCTTCATTAACAATGGTTTTTTCTTTACCTTAGAATGTAAATGAGTCCTAAAATTTACAATAATATCTTTGATACTTTATGGGAGAAAATGAGATACATATTTATGACTTTCTAAAATAGATTGGTGGTGAGGACAAGAGAAGAAGAAAACAAAATATATATAAAATTTTTACAGAAAATTTCTATAGAAACTTGCTGTGTCATCTACCTATGTGAACTGGTTAATGGTGTATATCATAGGAGATACTGAAGAACAAATTTCCAAATAATTTTAGTCTAGCATTTGGAAACAATATTGATCCAGTTTATTACTTAAAATTTGAATCGGAAATCTCATATTCAAGAATTTATAAGTATGCTTTCCTAGATTATAGCTGCAAAAAATAAACTACTGAAAAGGTTTCAGTCAGAACAAATGTACTTAAAGGGTAAACTAGCATACTCAGTGTCAAAGATCAAAAAACCCAATCTCTGAATTTTGATGTTTCCAGGAAAAAAATAGAAATACAAATGAACAATGAAGATTAGAAATTACTTGCTCAGAAGAGATTAAGGAAATGATTATCAAAAAAGGAAACTTTAAATAGCCCATGATTTTTTTCTCTTTTTTTCTTAGATTGAAATTAAAAGCAATTATGTTAGGAGACAGACCATAGGACAATATGATCATCCAATTCACTGTGAAAGATTTGAAGAGAATCAAATTTTGGGTAATAAAATTAATCTTCAATTTTTTTCAAAATATTTGACTATTAATAATATTTCTGTTTTCATATTTTTTCCAGTAGGGTGGTGAAGAGACTGAAGGCTGAGTTTAACTGCCAATTTTGCTGGCTTAGGAATCACATAGGAGATGGGTAAATTGCACATCTTGAAGGGTCTGAGTGAATCATGGAGGGGTGACATTGGGTGTTATATCTCGGCCCTCGTTCCTTTCTTCCCAGTGTGATTCCTCTGTTCTGTTCTCAGCCACTCTGAGTAACACACTCTTTATCTGCGACACGTTTCCACTGCGATGTTCCTTCTTTACAGTCAGTTGGCCATGGATTGAAATCCCCCCAAACTATGAAGAGAATTAAACCTCTCCCCCTTCAAATGATGACTGTAGGGTGTTGTGTCAGCAACAGAGAAGTTGGTCTCTCAGAGATATACTTACTTTCGGCCTTTTGTGTAAGTATTTTTGCATTTCTAGTATATCTGCATGTTTCCAAAGTGTCAGTTCAATATATCAATTTTATTCAAGGAATAAAATCTATGAACTACTATTTCTCGATATTTGATTTTTTTTCCTTCCTCCTTCCCCTCACCCATGGTGGGCAGACTTATGTAGACTTTATTGAATCTTCTTACTCTAATTTATAATATTTTAGGATTTGCCAGGTTACAATACAATATGCAAGTTGTCTAGCTTAAAAGCAGAGTAAGTTATGCACTGAGAGAATTTTGCAAATGAAACAGTTTGAAGGTAAGATGATGACACATCACAATTCCCCTTCCTAGTCACAAGTGGTACGTGGTATTAGGGGGAAATTATCAATGTCTCAGGAAGACACCGCAACTCAAAATGCCTTCAGCACAAGAACTGCTACAACTAGGGAAAAGGGAATAAAATTACCAAAAAAAGCATCAAGGGATATGAGAAAATGAAAAATGCTAGAAAGGCATTTGACAATAATTTTTTTTTAGACTCACTCACTTGCAAAAAGTGCAGTGATTGTATTTCCCTTAATCCTTTTGCTATTGTGTTGTTTGATTAAACCAGAAGAAGTAGTTTTTTTTTTTTTTTTTCTTTAAAAAGACTTTCCTGGCGTTCTCTAATTACCTGATTTCATGGTAGCCAGATCTTTTCTTCTCAAGCTAGCACCCCATAGCAGTTGATGCCTACTGGCAAACCTCCTGGCAACCAGGCACAGTTTCATTTGGTAATTAATTATTCATTGAGCATCTACAATTCCCAGGGAAGACTTTGTTCTCCTGTTAGAAAGTCGCAGCTTGCTTTGCAAATATCAACCAAATGAGGCAAACAACTCCGTGACAAATTGGCCCTTCTTCCGCGTGTTACAGATATTCAGGGGGGAAGTGGATTTTAAAGATGAAATTTGTGTCTGTATTATTTTGGAGTCTAGTGAAATCATTTAAAAATGATTAATGTACTAACTTGATAGCTATATACTTAGGGCTCTGTAGATAGTAATTTACATTTATAATGTGTTAAGTTGAAAATCCTTTCCTAGTTACATCTGGTTGTGGGAACACGATGCCTGAAACCCACAACCTAAGGGAGGAAAGATAAGTTTTAGCTGACAGTTTCAGGAAAAATCATCAATTTGGAGATGGCTGTCAATGGTAAAGGGGTTTGAGGTGGCCTAGTCAGGGGCAAGGCAATCATCGCATGACCACAGGAAGCCAAGAGAGGTGAAGGGCAGAGGCAGTGTATAACTTTTCTGGTCATGACCTAGTGATCCAGCCCTTTCCACCAGGTCTTGCCTCTTGACAGCATGAAAAACATCAATGAATTAACCTGCATAATGAATCATCTTACAAATACGAGGCTTTTGAAGGATATTCCAGATTTATAAAGTAACATTCTGCCTCTGGACTCCATAAGATTCATATCCATCTCCTCAGACATTTGGTCTATCTCTAAGAATGTCAAAGTCTCAACAATTCCAGAACTTCTGAAAGTCCAAGTCCACTTCAGTCTTTTGAGACTGTAGATAAACTCTTATCTCTGAGCTTCTTTGAAAAGAAAGAAAGAAAGAAAGAAAGAAAGAAAGAAAGAAAGAAAGTCAGCACTTCCAACACATAGTGGGTTAGATTAGATATTCCCATTCCAGAAGGAAGGAATAGGATAATAGAAAAAAATCAGACCAAAGCAAGATAAAAAATCATGAGGTTGAACCCCAAATCCTGCAGTTCCATTAAATCTTCTTACTCTGTGCCCAGCACCTGGGGTAGATGTGGCAAGATTAAGCTCCAAAGGCTGTTGGAGGCCTGGCCTTTGTGGTGTTGCATCTGGTTTCTAGACCATTTGCCAGTAAAGTTTTCCTTTCTATCTCAGACTTCTTGGGCCAGGTCTTTTACATTTGTATTTCTATTATCATATTGGTTTTCTTGTGTGTGTGTGTGTGTGTGTGTGTGTGTGTGTGTGTGTGTGTCTTTCTATCTATATATGTATGATTACTTTGAACTTAAATCTTTTGTGCACATCTACATTATGATCCCTTTCCCTTCATTTTTGCCCCTCCATCTGGCACTCTCCTCATCCCTTCTAACTCCTGCTATCACACCAATTTTGTTCAATGGAATGAATGACTTTATTCTGGGATCCTCATATTTGAGAAACCATGTGATATTTAAGCTTCTGCCTCTGACTCACTTGGTTAAGCATGATGTTCTCAAGTTGTAACCATTTACCTACAAAAGCCTCCAATCTATCTGTCTGTATGGGACAGTAGCACTCTATTGTGTACATGTACCACAATTTTTGTATCCATTTGTCTGTTACTGGGTACTCTGGCATCTTAGCTATTAGTTGTGATGCAATAAACATTGAGTGTACATGTATCTCTGTTATATGTTGATTTTGACTCTTTTGGAGGGGTACTGGTCATCTGACCTCTGACTAGAATCTTCTGTGTAGTTTGGCTCACAGTAGTTTGAGGCTGTTTTAGTTGGTATTTTTAAATTTTCCATCATCTTTTATAAACTAGTTTCGAGTAAAGTCACAGCAATGATCCCACTTCTCTGCTATCAATTTCTGTCTTAGAGACTTTCCAACAAGGCATCGACCAAACCCTTCAGCCACAGCCAACCTTTCATGAATGAACTGAGACCTTCTGAGATTTTGAGACAAAGCAAATCTTCCCTCCTTTAAATTACAGGTATTAAGTATTTTGTCCTAATCACAAAAAGGACTAAGTATAATATCTCTACCTAAGCAGGTGCTATTTCATCTATCTATGTCTAAACACATGTGGGTATGAATCAATAGAGAAAAGTCATATGTTCACATAGTAAAATATTTTCAGTTTTGGTTATGTGGGTGTGTGCTATATTTCATCTACTTACATTTATCTGTATAGAAATAGAAAGTTCATGGAAAAAAGCTATACTCACAGGGAAAAGTATTTCCAATTTTTTGCTATGATGCAAAGAGATAATTGGCATAGTGTTCTGTTTAACTCACAATATAATATTCAAGGACTAATATCATTTATAAATAAAAGTACTTTCCAAAAAAAAGCACATAATGAAGACAATTGTGAAAATCATGAATAGAGGTGTTTAGAAGCCTTTGCCAAAAGATAATAAATGTAAGACAACCAAGCCATATAGCAAGGAGGGAGGGTTTAGAGATCTTCAGTTCCATTCAATACCTCACTCATCAGACTGATTGCCAACTGGTTTGTTGATCTCTGAGGCATGAAATCAGAGGACTCTATATAGATTTTTGGAACAAGCTACCTTAGTGTTCTGCTTCTAGATACATGATTAAAAAAGCATCAGAAAGACTCATAAATCTCACTGAATGTAAAGAGTTTTTGCTTTGCTTCTATATCATAACTAATTTGCAATTACAAAACGGATACGGAAGGTACTGTTCTTCAATTTAGGAAAATGTGCATTTGCAAGCACGAGAGTGGATAGGCCTTGGCATGCCATATCTAGCTGATGTGGTTGATTTTTTGTGCTTCATTTTTATTACCCCAAGTATCTAAAGCTACCAAGTTCACTGAGGTTTTTTTTTTTTTTGAACACTTGCTCTTTTTATTCATTTTCTGAACTGTCAACATTATAAAATGTAAATGACACAGCTATACACAAAAAAATCAAGAATCTTAGTTTCCAAGTCCTAGAAGTCCTTCAAAATAAAGCTTATGCATACACCAAAACACTGATCAAAATGAAGTCTGCAGTCAAAACCAAATAGAGATCAGGCCAATGCCTCTCAGTAATAAAGGTTAGAAAATCCAGGAGATGAAACAGATACGATGCATGGGCCTTCATATCTTAAGTGAGCAAGGCAGTAACATTTACTGAAACCTCCACTTTTACCTGTACAGGACTGGACGGTCATTAACTACTTTGCCTTGTTTTCAGGAAACTCTACCTTTCAAGCCTAATATGCTTTGGCCCAGACTTACTGGCTAATGCATTAGACTTTTATTTTGATGCAACCATTTTTCTTCCTGAAGAGATATTGAATCTCATTATTCATATTTCTAGAATATCTTTGGTTGTAGGTTTGGAAAACAAAATACACAATTTTAATCCCCTTGGATGCTTAAAAGCAAATACTTAAAGAAAAAACAAAAGAAATTTCCACGCACACTTTTGGGCACACTTAATGTTAAAAACCAGTTATTGTTAAGTTGAAAGCTTAGCTAAGTAACTTAGTTTCATTGGATTAAACTTGACAAACCCAAACAAAATAATTCTTAGAAAAACAAATAGGTGTATTTTATGTTAACCAAACCCATTACTCTCTCTTTAACTTCCTTAGTTGATTAGTTAAAACAGAAAATTGGTCCAGAAGAGTGAATCTCAGTAGCACAGTGCTGGGCTATTGTTCATGTGGCCCTAGGTTCCATCCCCAGAATCCTCTGAAGTTCATTTGTAACATAGTTGATAGAATTTATATTTATCTCTCTCTCTCTCCTTCAACACACATGAAAACACAAATTCTCCCTTTCTGACATAGATCTCTTTAGTAGATGTATTTAATGTGGACACCGCTTCCTTGTAATGCTTCAAAGTGGAGAGCTGGGAAGAGCTCATTTGACCTCTTCACTAACCATTTCCATCAATGTATTTCCACATCATTTATTTTCATTCCCTGAAGTCACAGCACAAATAGAAAAACTTCAGGAAAGTAATTATGTGACAGTGGTTGCAGAAGAAGGGGCCCAAAGTGACATGCAGTGGTGCATTAAAAATATTTTAATCAATGAAACTTCTTACTCAGAGATGTGATTCATTTAGTTTTATACATCCATGACCCCATGTTCTACTGGATCCCATGTTTTTCTGGACTGGAGGCAGAACCACCTTGCCAGTTTTGGGGGAGATTACAGTCTTATGATTTTTTACCTTTTAGAAGAGGTAAGGAATGATATATTATTTCTACATGTTACATTTAATGATTATATAATATCTTATATTACAAAGAAGGAGGAGGAGGAGATGAAGAAGAAGAAGAAGAAGTCTGAATCTGTGTAAAAGTCATTTCTTTTCACATTAGAAATCCTTCTTTAAGAATATTTTCCTCTTGAAGTTATATTGTATCTGCTTTCTTAATGCTTTTATTAATTTTGTTTTACAGAATTCTTTTTTCCATTTTAAGCTCATATTTTTTTTCATTTGGAAAATGAAGATAGTAAAATTTATCTCCTTTAATTGTCCTGTCAACTAGATGAGGTGACTGTTGAATTATTTAGCTTGGTTTTGAACCAAAATGGCTTATGTTGAATATTGATAAATACCTTCTGACCTTGTGACATTTTGCAGTTTCACTCACATGCTCTGTAGAAACACATTTTAACGCACGGATATTTGGACAGCTAGTATGTGATTGTATATGTGTCTCATGTTTCTTATTTTCACATAGCCAACCTCTAACTCTCCTGAGAGCAGCTGAACGCTTTAAAATGGAACGCGGTTCCCATACTACCTATGTGGAGCTGGCATCAGAAAGCAAAGTTCAGGCCTGCCACCATTCTTTTTTCATTTTCCCCATTTTATTGATATGTATATGTGCAAAATTTAAGGTTTACAATGGAGCCTTTTATGCACATATGTATCTTGTCAAGTTGACAAGGGCTTTCCCACTCTTTTTGTCCCTCCCCTGCCCTACCCACCTGGTTCACTTTGTTTTTTATTTTAAGTTCCAGGAGATAGTTGTGATCTGGGTTTCTCATATCAGAGAGACCATTCGATGTTTCACCTTCTGCTTCTGACTCACTTCACTAAGCATGATGTTCTCAAGTTTCTTCCATTTGCCTGCAAAAGCCTCCACGCTATTGGACTTTATAGATGCATAGTATTCCATTGTGTATAAATACCACAGTTTGTGTATCCATTGGTCTGTTGAAGGGTATTTTGGTGACTTCCATATTTTAGCTATTGTTAGTTGTGCTGCTATGAACATGGGTATACATGTATCTCTGTTGTGTGTTGCACTCCTTTGATTTGCTCTTTCATCTTCTTATTCAATAGTTTGCTAGATGGCTCATAGAATTTAGAGGATTTGTTTATGTTTATTAGTTTTACTACAACTCTAACACAGCTAGAGGGAAGTGAGTATGGGCCAAAGCCTGCATGCTTGAGTAGTGAGCAGGGAGAGGTCCCTAAAGACTTCCGTACACTGACCTAGAAGCTCAGCCAATCTTATGAGTAGATGTAATCTTATAGCTACCAATTTTTATCCACCCCACTTTCTTCTTGATTCTGATATGAGACTAAAGTGTCCAAGTTTCTAATCACCTGGACTTTCTGACCTATCATGAGGCCATCTAGGAGGGCTTTCCCTTCATTCATCCCATAAATTCAGATTTAATCACAAAGTATGTGTTATGAATTGCAAGGTATTCCTGTCACTAGGAAAAACTCCAGAACTTCAGGAGTGGTGCATCACGAAATAGGATTAGAAATAAAATACTGTTGGTCCTCCAATACGTCAGGGTCTACAGCCCCCGATTCCAGCAATCACGGAATAAAAATATTTGGTGCAATGCATGTGTATTAAAAATGAAAAGACTTTTTCTTGAAATTATTCTCTAAAAATATAGTATGATAGCTATGTAGCTTTGACATTGTGATACATATTTATGTAATCTAAAGATGATTTAAAACATTCCACAGGATGTAGGCTATATACACTATATTGCTATATTAAAAAAGAAGAGATCTGCATATTTTGAGATCGCTAAGGGTCCTAAAATCAATGTACATAAGATACTAAAAAGAAGCGCATTTTATTTATAATAATACAGACACATACACTACATAATACTAAATATTCCACCACTCTCTATCGACTATTCTTCTCAATAGAAGGTAGGTTCTGCCACTTTTTAGCATAAATGAGTAAATGATGATTAAAATTCAGCATTATCCTGCATTTGTTAAAAATTTGGGACTTCACTGGCAATTAACTTTTAAGTTGTAAATTTTTTCTTTTTTACTAAGTAAAACATCATGTGTAAGCATCATATTACCAGATTTAGATACTTAAATTTCTGGAACTGACAGAAGCTTTTATTGGGAAGCTATCTGAATCTTATTTAATTTTTGCCCTCCTTTTGTTCACAATAATTAATCACTTCAAAGAACTGCTCTACAAGTGAATTAAAAATAATGTCTTAAGTGTATGTTAAATGTGAAATCTGAGGAAATCAATTTGTTTAGAATGACAAGCTAATATATTATAAAAAGTAAATCAATAACACAAAACAGTGTATAAATGTAGCTCCACCCTTTTAAAAACATTAACAGGCTGAAGGATATTTTAAAAATGAAAATAGAAGCAGACACATTGCAATAGGTAGCATTTACAGAAACAAAATAGTTTTGTAACTGTTACATCTCAAAATTAAATGTAACATTGAGTTTTCTGAAACATGATTTGTAATAGAATGCTGAATTATTATGAAAAAGAAACAAAAATGCAACAAGGTCAAAAGAAACAAAAAACTTTTACAAGAGAAATTGTGTCTGTGAAGTTATTTACATCTTAAGCAATAAACAACGCTTTTGAGATTTACTTTTGAAATTTCTGTACCTTTTATAGTATCCATGTTTTACGACTTCTTGATGTTACCCAAAGTGCACACCATAACAACTGAAAAATATGACAACTTAAAATCAGAACATATTTCTTAGCAATAAGAAAATTATAAGATCTATAAATATCAGTGAGAGACATATCTGCCAGAATCTTTGGTGTCAGAAAAAAAAGGAGTACAAAACTTAGTGAAATAATGACAAGTATTATAAAATTGAAACCTCAGTTAATATCTTTGCTCTTGGTTTAATTGTACTCAGTATCAAAGGTTGTTATCATAATATATTTAAAGTACTCAAGTACAAATATAATTTACTAGATGCTCTCAAACAAAAAATGAATAATTACTTCTAATTAACCTTTAATTAATATAAAATGCTTTCTGGAAAGTGAAGTGATTTAAAATAATGTACTTCTCAAAGGAAAATGTATATTCATCTTTCAACAAAATCAATATTAAAACCCAATGAAAAAAACTCAATATGCATCACAATTGCAGTGAATGAATGGGACAGCCACTGCTATTATGAGTGTGACTTATAAGAATTCAAGCCTGATATTGCCTGAACGTGCTTGAGGTATTGTTCAACTGATAATTCTAGGCTTATATAAGGCAGCACATCGTCATGAATAACTTTCAGATTTAAAAGAAAATCCAATGATCACTGGTTCGGATGAGCTAACAAATAAGGAAGGACTCCTAGAGAATATTTTGACATAGACTTGAAGACAAAGAATTGAAGAACCAGGGAAGATGCCAGGAAAAGGCGGCAGGTGGCAAAAATGGTGAGAGGAGGGCAGGAAGTCCTCCCTGATATTTTTAAAAGCAAATGTTCCCACTTAAGAATTAGAAACATGAACGTCGGTTCAAACAGTGTGAAACAGGACTCTTGCCAGTAGTTACAGAGGATGAAGGGATCATGAAGGAAAGACAAGGGAGGGTGGAGGGAGACGAGAGCGCCATGTGGTGCAAGTACATGCCAGGCGTGGTTTAAAAAGTCACGACAAAATCCATTGCTCTCTATAACGCTTAGTGCACTCACAAAAAACAAAAGTACCCGACTCTTCCTTCTGCTATCCGTGGAACTTAACCACAGGGTCTAGAGGTCTCAGGGCTTCATGGCTGTAATGCAGGGGATGGTAATGATGCTACTTTCATAGGTCTCCATATCTTAAAGTGGGCACAACAGGCAGAACTTAGAACATTATATATACAACAGTATAGGCATCAGGCAACAACGGTTTGTTTAATAGAATGGCCGGATCCTTCTCAAGAGAAAAATGAGTAGGGAGCATGCTGTGTGTTTAAAAAAAAGGAGAAAATTAAAGCAGGTGATCATTTAAACAAAGAAGAAAGATGGACCTGTATCAGTCATTGAATACAATGAGGCTCACATGTTTTCTGAATAAAAATTTCTAATCGAAACTCTTCAAAACAATATAATATAGAAAACTAAAACTCACTACCACAGCCCCAGCATACTGTTATAATCCCTCTTAACCTATATTTCCTTTCAATTCACACTTTTAAAAAGTATAAATGTTTTCTCATAAGATTTTTTTTTCTTTTGGACAAAAACGTAACCGGTTTTGATCATTAATCATGCTTTGTCAACTTGGATGAATTTAGAAATGTTTAGCTGAAAATTTTGATACAGTTTTGAGTATGTGGCTGACTGGTGTGTAGGTCAAACAGAGGGAAGAAGACGCACCCTGGTGTGGGTGGCACCAACCGATAACAATGTAGCCAGGGGACAATGAGAAAGGAACCGAAGAAGAAAGTGCTCCTGTTTTGAAAGGGATAAAATCACGTTTGATATCAGTGTCCAGTTTCTTTATCCTTCTCAAGCAGACTCTCTCTTGGGATCTGCAGTGAGTTTCCAGTCTTTCAAAAGAGACTAATGTAACATGTTTGATCATCAAATTCTGGGGTCCCAGTCTTCTTGTCTGAGCAGCCCCTGGGGTCCCAATCTTCTTGTCTGAGCAGCCCCTGGAAAGTTCCAGCTGGCCCTAGCGCACACAGACACCTTAGACCCTTGCTCTAACCTCAAAGATGGCAGATTCTTTATGCCCAAATAATACATTCATTCACGTAATTGCATAAATATATTTTTATGAATTATGTTTTATTCTAAAGAAACCTAATCAGTACAGTGGTATAAACAGATATTTTTTTTTCTTTTGGGGTAGAAAATCTATCATAAAAATTAAGTTGAAATCATATTATTTACTGAGTATTGCCCCTTGGTAAACAATTTTGAATTTTATATAATTACCAATGAAAGAAGTATAGTCTTTTCAGACTCATACCATTATAATGATATGTACATAAAACTCTCATGAGTCTATACTGATGGAAACATCTTACTGAATAAAAATAGATAATAAAAAATCCCAATACAGCAGAATTATGAATATTTTACATAAATACTCTGCCCTCGAGGAGGTAGACTGTACAGAGTAGTTTCTTGCTGGAGTGCAGTGTGGAAAGAGGATCAAAGAGTAAACTTACAGTGTAGAAATACAACAAGCACTTCCTCCTTCTGGAAATCCAGATTAACAGTGACAGTGATGCTTTGTTTTGACAGTGCAGATCTATATGAGCCCAATCAAACAGCTGTAACAAACTGCTAAAAAAACTTGCAGGACTTGAGTTGGAAATATTTATTTCTTATCATTTTGAAAACTGGGAAGGGCAAGGTCAAAGTGCTGGCTGATCTGCCTCTTAGTGAGAGCCAGATCTCCTTGCAAGTGGGTGGTTTCTTGCTGTGCTCTCTGGTGGTGGAGCAAAATCCAAAGCTGGTGTCACTACTTATTCCTGAAAGTTTCCTAATCTGACCATGGGGTTTCACCATTGTGAATTTACTTAATTACTTTCCAAAGCTCTAACTCCAAAAGAAGGGATTTAGGGTTCAACAGATGAATCTTAGCCAACAATATCTTATTAATAACTTTTGTGGTTTTCTTCTCAAAGAAAAATCTACCCCGAGTACAATATGGACAAAGAGAAGGATAATAACCACATATAACCTAATAGAAATGCATTCTACAAAAATACCAATGTTCTTCAAAACTGTTATCATCAAAAATATGGAAAATTGAAGCAAAATTAAAAGACATCATCTACAAAAATGTGTCAATAGTTGCCATATCTTTGACGAGATTTTATAACAGAAAAGAATATTTGGTAAAAAAAAAATTCTAAGTAAAACACAGACTTTAATGTAGTGTCCAGCCAGGAGTTCATTGATTGTAACAAATGCAAGAAATTAATAAAAGTGAACTAGTTATTAGATATTTGGTAGCAGTAAGTTTATAACTTTCCAAAAAACTCTGAAATTGTTCTACAATAGAAATCCCAAAATTAATTTTGTATACTTTTTCCTATAAATCAAAATATTTAATATACATTTTAAAATGTGGAATATTTCTGTGGCACAGTGTAGCTACACTTAAAATCCTTTGAGTTTATATCCTCAAATTGACTTTCAGCAGGTCGTATTATGTACCTGAACTCAGTTTTGGAGCAATGTTTATTAACACCAGCCTCTATTCAGAACATATTAACCCTTTCAATTATTTTCAATTAGCCATATTGAAATGATTATTATTTTAAAATTTACAACTTTAATATGGATACTGACAGACTTTTATATGTTAATAAACTTTTGGTATCATTTTAAGTTTACATATGCTAGTTGTTTTTTATGCAATTTAAAAATATTTTTACCTATTAAACATATATACAAACAGAAATAGTTTAACTTTTAAATTCTTTCCATATTTAGGAATGGTTTCATTCTTATCTCTACCCTACTTCAAATGATGCCTTCCTAGTGCCTGGCAATATGTTCAAGATGAAAAGAAATTCTCTGAGATGGAGTAATCTTTGAGAGTGTTCACACACTGTTTTATTTTTTTTTTTTTATGTTGTCTAGCCCTCTGGGAAAGACACTTCAAGATGCCTTCCAGCAATACTTTTATTATGAAACATATAAAGAGATTGCATAATCAACTTATAAGTATAGTAGACTTATGTGCCATTTAAATTTAGAATAAGTAAAACATTAAGAACAAACCTTTCTAAATATTTGCATTTTCTCTTAGAGATTCTTCTATGAATGAGCTAACCTAAATAAAATTACCAAATGATAATATGATAATGAATTCAACATATACCAAAAAGATAAAGGTAATTATGACTGCCAAATCATTCTCATAACTACTCAATGAAAATATCCATCATCATTCATTATGATTCAAGTGTAATGAATGTTTTCTTCTTGTTTTTAGATATGGCAATGTTATTTAGAATCATGAAAATGATTAAGTTTTAAAATTCAAGACTGAAATAAAAATTTTCTGTATATAAACAAATCAGTTTTTATTATTAGATTGCATTTATAACAGGAGTTAAACTCAAAGTTTATCCATTGTGTATTACATATCTAGACTAATGAAAGTGGGGGAAAATAATTTATAGCTACCAAAGATTATGAACCAACCTTTTGTACTATTCCTTTACAATAATGACTGGAGATCTGGAACAAAGTCCTTTCTTGGTATTTATTTGGCCACATTGCTGGTAAAATTATATACATAGTTTTATACAGCAGACATTGAACAGTCTCTTAGATAGAACCCTTGTGCACATGCACACAAAATTGTACACTTACACCGTCCTTAGAAAATTTAAATACATGATAAATCTTATTGGAAACACTTGTTCACATATGTATTGTACACATATTATATGCTGTTGTAAAAGTTTTAAGTAAAGAATTTTCTCTAATCTTTGTATATTCATATCAAATCAGTGTGTTGTAGGAACCAAGCCACACAGCAAAATTAAAAATTTACCAAATATCTCAAAGCCCAGAAATTGGAGAAGTTATGTGACTTCTGCAGTCTCCATTAGAGACCATATGACTAGCTTTTGCTGGCCTTTGATTCTGTAAAGAGTGTTGGCTCTTCATCATCTATGACAGATGTTGAGGTCACCCTGGAAGAAAGATGCTACAGGGCAGGAAGATGGCACGGCGGTTATAGAGTTTGCCATTTGCCTTGCAAGTACAAGGCCCTGATTTAAATTCCCCAGCACCACATAAAGCTGAGTGTGGTGGCACACATCTCTAATCTCAGCACTTAGGAGGCTGATGCAGGAAAACTTCCATGAGTTCAAGGCCAGCCTGAGCCACAGAGTGAGATCCTGACTCAAAAAAAAAAAAAAAAAAATGCTACAAAACAATTACCTTTGTGGAAAAATGGAAAAACAGAGAAAACACAAGCAATATAGAACAATTATAGTCATCTCTTTAGACATTCACAGATGTTACTTCAGTGTTCCAAATACATATTGTAGACATAGGGTAATCATCCAGGTAGATACAAACAGGTATAAAATTGATGTTGCACTGTAAATCTTACCCTCCACTTGGGGATACATACATAATTATAATAATTGTGGTAAAAACAAAACAGCTATATGATCTAAGAGGTTATAATGAGAGCTATTTCTAGGCTGTGTAATTGGAATGCTAAGCTCAGGCAGGCGTGGTGGTGCTGAGTTGGTGAGAAGGGTGTCACTTGCCTAAGTAAAATCCTTCCAGGGGGCCCTGGGTCAACATCATGAGAAAGGAGATCAGGGTGGACTTCTGATTGCAATATATATGTGCATGAAATTCTCAAGTTTAATGAAAGCACTGTGTATTGTGCAAGCATGTTAACAAAAAAAAAGTAAAACCTAGCATAAAACATGTGGAATTTTGAAAACATAAGTGAGGCATTATAGAGTAATTAAGAAAAATGAAGACTTTTGAAATGTGTAGGGAGATAGCCTATGGTTAAAATTTGAGTGCCTACTCATCTTAAGAGATATGGGTCAACGTTTTTAAGATTTGTCACAGAGATGACGCAGGGTGTATATTGTCTGGATTTAAAATACATTGCCTTTTTCTTAGTGTTGACCAAGATTGAAAGGGGAAAGACTAAATGGAGTCTATTTCAGTATCTGAGGTGAGAAAGAACCCGCAAGCCACACTGGTTGTGTTAGATTTTCAACCTGTATTTAGAAGTTAGCAAAACATAGAAGTTGATTTGTGAGGAAAGATGAAAGATTCGTGGAAAATCCTGAATTTTGAATTTGCTTAACTATACGGATTTTGTCCTTTATTAATTACAGCAAGGAAATAATAGAGATTATGGTAATCATAGAAAAATAAAGTTTGATTTTAGATAGGATAGATAGAGATGCTTTAGAAATGACCCAGTGTGGCTCTCACACAGAAAGGGGGCAAACTCCGGAATTTACAAAGAAATTCCAGAAAGCAAAACTTCAGATGTGATTATGAAAGTGAAGAGAATACTGTGAAATACTAAGAAATTTTACCAGACCATGGGACATCAAATCCCTAAAATTTGTAAGAATGGAGATGAACTAAGGAGATTGTGAGGTGACGTAGAAGACTAGATTGTCCATAAACTCTAAGGGAAAAGAAAATTTTAGAGAAAGAGAATTAGTTATTTTCTAATATTACTTTGGATTACAATAAGGTAATTGGGGCTGGAGGAATGGCTCAGCAGTTAAAGCGCTTGCCTAGCAAGCACCAAATACCTGAGTTAATTCCCTAGCACCACTTAAAATGGGCATGGTGGCGCACACCTCTAATCCCTGCAGTTGGGAGGCTGAGGTAGGAGGATTGCTGGGAGTCTAAAGCCAGCTTGGGCCCATAAATCACTCACATTCTAATCCAGACTGGTTTTCAATTCCCAATCTAGGTATGGTTCCCAAACCCTAATCCAAGTGTGGTGCCTGATGGCCTCAAGTTGACGTAAACTCTCCAATGCTCACAATGTTTGTGCTACTAGCAAACAGTCCAGCACAGAACCCTATGCTTATTCAGAAGTTTCCAGCCAAAACTGGAGCCATAGCATCCATTTTTGCTGCCTTGGTTTTAAGTAGTTCTTCAGTTTTAATTTCACCTAACACCATACACTTCTTCATTTTTATGGGTAACGACCTAATTATGTTCTGCTTTTTCAATGCATTTGCCTCCTGGTTTTATAGATTGTGTGTATCATAGTGGCAGAGACTATTTGGGGTCTCTAGAAGATTTCTCAGTACCTGGAATATAGTAATAACACGAAAACTTTATGTGAGTGAACATCGTTTCATTGCCTTATTACTAAAAGAATTCCCAAGATTTTTTTCTCTTGAGGCAAATCAAAATGTAACCAGTATGCATGGGAAGGAGAATTATTAAAGTAATGATTTATCTTAAAGAAAAATAATAGAAGTTACATTAGAAAGTAATATTCTGTGTGTAAATTATTTTCTTCTATTAGTGAAAAAATTCAACAGGCAATGGGATTCTGGCTTTCTTTGAACCTTGCACTGTCTCTTTAAATTTGTAATTGCTCATACTTTCTTGTATCAAAATGTTTCTGCTTTAATTTCAGTAGCTTCAGAAGCATTAAAGAGATAATATGAAGATATTAGTGGTTTTAGAAAAAAATACACAATAGTTTCTTACTACAGAATGTGTTAAAGAATGAAGTTGATTATATTGTGATTCCGGACTAGCTGCCTCTCTCCCATTTGGCATTAGTGGGTTACTTATCTTGGCACACAACTGTACGACTTGCTTTGCTTTTCTGTAGGTGAAATTTATTTCCACTCCCCGGTGGCAAGTTCTGCCCTGTGACTTACTTCAGTAATAAAACGAACCCGAAGTGGGGCAAGTCTATTCCTGGAGGAAGCTTTATGTCGTGTTATCTGTTTCTACCAGCTATGCTGCTCTATTCCCACAGCTATAAGAATAGCCTGTCCCCAGTGGGAGGCTAACTTCAGCATGCGCTTTAGAAGGACCCAGTATGTAGAGCAGGGGCAGAGATCACCACTTACACCTGTAACGCGAGCAAGTATTAAATAATTTTAGTGCACGTGATACGATGTTAGAGTAACTCTTCTCAGCACGTAACCTCATTAGAGTCGTCTAGCACACAAGAACTTTATATTTTTGATCCCATTAAAATGCCTTGATAAACCAACGGAGCCCAAGAGGTGAGTTGTGCCTAGATGACACTTTCCTTCCTTCCTCTGTAGGTGGGTTTTAACTCCTACCAGATGCTGTGCCTGAGAAGGCCCTACAGGACATTTATTTGCTCATAGTACTCACCCAGAGATGGGAAAGGAAAGGCCTAGAAGAGCTCTTCCCATTTTCCCCATTGCTTTTTTCTTTTGTTTTTCCTCCCATTTTATTGATATGTATACGTGCAAAATTTAAGGTTTACAATGGAGTTGAGCCTTTTATGCACATATGTATCTTGTCAAGGTGACAAGGGCTTTCCCACTCTCCTTTTGTCCCTCCCCATACCCTCCCATCCCTCCATTCTCCCCTACCCGACCCCCCTGTTTCACTTTGTTTTTCGTTTTAAGTTCCATAAGAGTTGTGCTCTGGGACTCCCATATCAGAGCGACCATTCGATGTTTCACCTTCTGCTTCTGACTCACTTCGCTAAGCGTGATGTTCTCAAGCTTCTCCCATTTGCCTGTAAAAGCCTCCACATTGTTGGACTTTATTGATGCATAGTATTCCACCTATCACCATACACCAAAATCAAATCAAAGTGGATCAAAGAACTAGACATTAAAAATGAAACACTGAACATTCTAGACAAATTAGGCAAATTTCTAAAAGACATAGGGGTAAATAAAGACTTTCTTGACAAAACACCAAGAGCAAAAGAAATTATCCCCTTTATCAGCCAATAAGATCTTGTCAAATTGAAAAGTTTCTGTTGCTTTTTTCAAATGAGCATTCTTATCTCTTCTTCTCATTCTCCTATGTATAAGAGGAGAATGACACATAATAGAAACCAAGCTGAGGAGATCCACGCAGGACTTTTACTCTTTCAGAAATAGTTGAATTAAATCAAAGTTGCCTGAGGAAGAACAAAAATATGTTTTTTCTTTATTGAACCCAACCAAATTGCCTGAACAGGCCTCCAAACATCTAGTAAGCCATTTCTTTTCTGCTAATTAAAAATAATAATTAAAAGTCGCTTTTATGGTTTTGGAGAGTAACAAATGAAATTTATTTTTTAAAATTCTATATGAGTTGGCAGAATACGTTTTTATCAGAATTTAAGCTACATGTATTTAACAAACAGAACAGTGATGGTTTTTTAAAAAAATGACTTACAGATACTCTATTTAACTATTTACATAGTATATGTGCATACACATATATTTTCCTTTCTTTTCACACCCAGATTAAATCTTAGTACTTTGTTCACATAATTTAAATAGCTGTGTTGCTTTTAGAAATACGTTAATAAAGGATATAATAGATGATCTAGGACTTGGTGATTTCAAAGGTATTCTTTAAAATAGCAGTGTTTAAAAACGTTCTTGTAACAAAAAAATTAGAGTGTGTACAGAGAAAATAGTACTAGAGCTTCCTCATAGTTTTCTCACTGAGTCTTATGATTTCTTAATGTGATATTGCTTTTATTAAGATGAATTACTTTTAAAAATTCATTAAATAGATAATTTATATAAGAGCCTTGATTCAACAGGATGCTGTGGGAAGAAAGCTATATGCTTAGTGTCATACATAGAAAGTGACTCACTGGATACTTATGTTCAAATTCTCAACACCTATGAGTGTCTTAGCTTTTATTGTAAAAGACATTTTACAAAAGTCTTTGAGAATCTGGTAGGGCATGAATAATCACATAGGTAATTAAAAATCTCTATTGCCATTGAAAAAAATGGAATGATTTGGGAAGAATCTCTGCCTTTAGAAGATGGAGAAAGAGGAAATGTTTGTGTTTGAGTGTGTGTGTGTGTGTGTGTGTGTGTGTGTGTGTGTGTGTGTGTGTGTGTAGCTTGCAGTTATTTAGCAGGTGTAAGGCCTTGGGTTTGATTCCCCATCACTGCATAAGCTGGCTAGGGTAGCACACACATGTAATCTCAGCATTTGGGAGGTTGAGGCAGGAGAATAGTTGTGAATTAGGGGCTAGGGCAATATAGTGAGTTTTGGATCAGTCTCACTACAGAGTGAGACCCTATCTTAAAAAAAAAAACGGAAAAATAAAGAGAGAGACATAATCAAAGGAATGCAGTGTCTACAGATTGGAAAAGACAAGGAAAGAAAATTTGCTATAGAACCTTCCAAAAAGAACACAGCTCCATTAAAAATAGGTTTTAATCTAGTGAAACCCATTTTGAAAATCTACCTTTAAAAATATAAAATAATAAATATTAACATTGTCAACATTCATCACAGTGTTTTTTTGTAATTCACTTGTCAAACATCACTTTTTTCTGATTCATAGACACTTGTA
Source organism: Ctenodactylus gundi (assembly GCA_004027205.1). NCBI lineage: Eukaryota > Metazoa > Chordata > Mammalia > Rodentia > Ctenodactylidae > Ctenodactylus > Ctenodactylus gundi. The sequence goes on along the minus strand of PVKB01004130.1, from coordinate 132,092 downwards.
TTATAGCTCATAGAATCTAAGTAAAATGTACTGCTGGCTACACTCATTCTTAGAGAGCATGAACTTAGAAAGGCCTTGCCTTTGATTTGAGAGTCATGTATGCCAGTCTTGATATACTAATCATACTTGAATAACGAGCATCCCTTGTGGTTATGTGCTCAGACCCTGAATCATACTGCTATTCATGTAAAGACAAGCCTGAGTTATGTGCAGCAACACTGAACGGACGATGAGTCCATTTAAGGAATGGACCTGTGACATAGTAACATAAAATGTGACAAAAGCAAAACCATCCCAATTCCAATTTGGATGCAGAAGTCAAAACTACCAAGCACACTGGAATAGGAACCTGGCCCAGACAGATGTGGTTTTGAACGATGATGTGCAGATGATATTTTGGACTGTAATATAGGTCAGAAATTAATTTCCATTATTTGAAGACATGTCAGATATATCTCTTATTAACAGGTTGAAAAGACGTCTTCACTTCGGCCTGAAAGAATAATAGCTGAGCGGTTAAAGCAGTGAGTGCTAAGTACCTGAGTATGATTCCCCAGCATCATGTAAACTGGGAGTGTTCTTGCACATCCATCATCCCAACACTTCGGGAGACTGAAGCAGATAGATTGTCCTGAGTCCAAGGCCATCCTGGACTACATAATGAGCTCAGGACCACCCTAGACTACGAAGTGGGACCCTTTCTCAAAAAAGAGGTCCTCATTTATATTTAAACAAAGATCTATGCCTTATTATCTAAACAAAAAATAATATTTTAAAATATAATGCAGATGTAAAATCAAAGGTAACACTTATATATAAGTTATACTTGACAAATAAGAAAGATCCTCAAGAATATTTGAACAACCTTGAATTTTTTCTTATTCTTCCCTACATCTTTCTCTAGTGTGTAAACTCTAAAGGGAAGATAAGTAAAACCATATACATGTTTTTATTTTATTTTTAAATTTTTATTTGTGTGTGTGTGTGTGTGTGTGTGGAGGGTTTACATTCAGGGCCTTCACACTGAGTTATATTCTCAGCCCAATTTTTAGTTTTGATATTGAGAATGGGACTCACTCTGTCACTAAGTTCACCGAGCTAAGCTCGAACTCGTCTTGTAGAGAGATGGATTTCAGGCCGACACCACCTGACTTAGCAAAGGATTTTATTTTTCACATGTTCAATCTAAAGGAAGCATGCACTTCCTTGGTTTTAATCTATCTTTGAGGGAGGAAAACTTTCATTATAATTTTATAACTATATGATTAAAAAGCATTGCTTTTGTCTTAAGTCATTTTCCCCCAGAGATATTTTTGTTTTGTTTTGTAATAAAGAAAAACAAGAAAAAGCCAATATGTTGATGTTTAGCTATTCAAAAACAAACTGCTTTAAAACAAAGTTTGCTATTTCTAACTTTGCAGTTAATTAAACATTAATAATGGTTCTCCTGATCTTTCATTATTTTGGTCAATCTGTCTGTCTGCCTACCTACTTACCTATCTACCTACATACCCACATTACTAGTTACCTACCTAATTATCTGTGAATTACATCTCAAAACTTAGTTTCATTAAAAGTGTTGGAATGAAGAATACATTTGCTATTTTTTTCTTAGGATTTTAAAGTGTTTTTCTTGGCTTCTTTAGTCATTACTTTTGTTCCAGTCTTCTAATCAGGAACACAGTTACAGAAATGGCCTCAGTGAGGAGTAGGGCACTGGGTAGAATAAAATACATATCATATATAATTGAGTTTTTTGCTCTTCAGACTTTGAAAGGCTTAGACGACACTCTGCTCTTATTGACGTGGCTTGTGTGACTTGGATACTTTGATTCTTAGACTAAATAAAACACATGTACAATGTGTCACTTGTTCCACACAGTGATTCTGCTTTTACTTTTCTGCTCCACTGAGATGAATGACTTCACTGTCAGTAGAACTTATGACAAGGTTGGAAGGCAGATTGATCCTGAAGCAGAAGGGGGTGGGGAGAGAAAGCCAAGTGTTCAGAGCACACAACACTGCACATCACTGCACCTTTAAATTACACTTAAGGTATCTAAAAGTAAATATGGATGGACTGAAGAGAGTGTGCTCCTAGCACTGCCTCAGTAACACATAATGAGAAAATGTTTCTCTCATGTTGGATGAAACTATAACTAGTGAGAAATTTAAAATATTTTGCTAGAATATTTATTTATTTTAGGAATGAGTATTTTTGGGTTTTTTGGACAGTTTTGTTTTACTTTTAATGCAATTCTGCATATATTCATGGTGTAAACTCTTGCAATACATGTTGTAATGATCAAATCAGTATACTCAGCAAATGCGTGTCTTTTATATTTTTGTAGAGCAAAAGTTCAAATCTCATCTAGGTGTTTGGTATATGATTCTTAACAATGATAACTACTGAATAACAGGATGGGCTTAGATTTAATCATAAAAGGCTAGTAAGTAAAATGACATGAAATGTGAATTGTAAGTAAGAAAAAGAAAACATAATTCAATTACTTATTTTAATCAAACATATGTGTATACATATATATTAATTCTCATTTGTATTTCCGGGTAAAGTATAATACTTATTGAGTTTTAAGTCACAACTGTTAAAATTGAAGTTATATGTTTATGTCAATATTTTAATCTTGATTTATGCTTGAGAGTTGAAGGCTTAAATACATATACTTATTTTCTTTTTTTACATATTCTTAAAAAAGTAAAGGGTTTGTAATATTGATGCAATACATATAGGCACAAAATACTCAAGTTCAGTGTAGCCATCATGCATCACATATATACCTATCAATAAAATATGAAATAAAGAAGAATAAAGAAATTTTGTGCCATAGAAATAATACAAAAAATGTGGGCATGAAAAGATGAAAAAAATTTATAATATTTCTGCCACATAGAAAACAATTCAGATTAATGACTAATAGCAAGAGAAAACTATTATCTTTCTCATAAGCAAGCAAGGTTAGAACTGATGAGGCAGCTAAACTCTGCAAGGCTGTGTAGAAGTCAGTAGTAACAAATGGCACTGACTGCAAGGTAGGGAGTGATTTCTGTCTTCAAATTAAAAACAAAAACCATATTATGGGTGACTTGGGCAAAAATAGTAGGTGTTGCAACCCCTAGTCCCATTAACGCAAAGAAAAGGTATCGGGAAAATGATCATGCGCCTGATACTCACCACAGATGCACAATCCAGGTAACAAAATGCACACACTAGAAGCAGTTGCGGGTCAAATTTTCTTTGCCTCATTAGTAAACAAAAAACAAGCCTTTACCACCACTATAAATTCTGTAATATGAAAGAAGAAAAGCAAGATGAACCAAAGGAAAAAACTTGTTAGAAATCAGAAAACAAAAGCAAAACTAGTACAAAATCAAAATTATAATTGGTTAGGAGAGAAACCACAAAAATACCATTATGTTTTAAAAGATGTAAAGAAGAAATCATAAAACAAACAGGATTTCCTGTAAACTGAAAGAGATTAACACATAAATTTGAGAAAAGTCTCCAAACTAACACAAAAATTTATAAATAGAAAGAAAAACTGAAAAAAAAACACAGGAGATAAAAAAGTAATAAGCATTGGAAATCAAAAGTTTTTAACAATAATAATAATTTAAAAATAGTATATTTCTGAGCTAAATGCCTTCATTGATGAAAGCGTGAATCACAAACACAATGGATGTAAAATTACCAACACTTAGATATATTGTGCTAAAATTATGAGTTATGCAGAATAAAGAGAAAACTAAAATTTTTGAGAAAAACAGCAAAATCTGAATAAGGAATAGCTCAATGTAACTCTTCTTTAAAACAGTAATATCCTCTTGATCTAGTGAGCAATTGCTCTCAAACTAATTTTATTTTACTAAGATCTTTTTTACTAATTGAATTTTTCTAGTTATAACAAAATATTATTGAGATAATTAAAGATTTGCATACTGTTAAAATATAGAAATCTCTTGAATACTTTTTTTGTCAATATTATAAAATTTTATAAAATATAGAATGGCAGCACAACCAGATGTTGGCACAGGTGTACTACAACTGTCTAATTCATATTTCTCCAGGATTTTTTTCATTCTTGCACACATATTAGGTTCTATGAAATTCTGTCCCCTCTTCTGATCAACTTATCTACACCCACAATCAAGATGCTGAAGAATTCCTGTGCGGCATATGTCTCTCAACTTGCCCTGTTGCAACCACACTCCCAATTTTCCCACTCTAGTTCATACTCCCATCTAGTCCCTGGCAACCACTAATAGCACTTCCGCTTCTAATGGTTATCATTTTGAAAAGATTACATCCATGAAATCAAGACAAATAACCTTTCATGTTTGGTTCCATCACTCATTTTAACCCCATCGCAATTATCCCAAGTTTTTGTCTGCTGTCTACTGCTTACTCCGTCTCTCTTGTCAGTAGTAGTATGTTACTAATGAGTACAGTTTGTTCACTTTTCACCTGAAACATGTTTTAGCTGATTTGGGGTGTACGACTCTAAAATATATGGCTGCTACTAACAATTGTGTACAGGTATTTGCATGAACATTTTGTTTTGTTTCCTTGTTGTAAAGGCAGGTTTAATTGCTGGAATGTATGGGGGGTTACATATTTCATTTTCTAATAAAAATTATAAACTCTTTTCAAGAGTAGCTTTACTATTTCTGTTCCCAGAGCGATGCAAGTTTTCTACATGTTTGGCAGCACTTGCTATTGTCATTAGTCATTATTTACTCCTCAAGACATTCCCACACTTGCTGTTGATATATCGTTTCGTACATGCACTCGTGTGTGTGTGTGTGTGTGTGTGTGTGTGTGTGTGTGTGAGTATGCGTGCGTGTGTGCGGTATTTACCTGGTATTTACCTAAGGCTTTCATTCAGAGTTATATTCCTGGGCCATTTTTTTGTTTGTTTGTTTTATTTTGAGAGCGTGTCTTTAAGTTGTTAAGTTGCTCATAGTAGGCTCATGCCTTGATTTTCATGCCTCAGCCTTCCAGAATGCTGGGATTATCTGAACCACCAGGTCCAGCTAAATTTGGTCTGAACATCTTTTAATGTGCTTTGTTTGCCATATTGATAGCAAGCTCATTAAAATATCTGTTCATATTTTTTGCAAATTTCTAATGTTATTTTTGTTACTTTTACTTTTCAGAATTTTCTTTTTATATGTTCTATAAACATATGTCAGTGATATGATTTACAATGGATTTTTTCCATACTATAGCTAGTCTCCAGTTTTTATATGAGCTTTAAATATTTTTATGAGTTCCACTTCCTCAGCTTTTTTCCTTTTATAAATTGTGCTTTTAATATGTAGTGTAAGAACTCTTCCCATTCTTATCTTACAGAGATTTCTTCATGTGTTTTGTTTTTACTTAAAGCTTTCTAGGTTTATGTTTTACTTATTAGTCTATTGTCTGTCTTGCATTGATTTTTACGTAAAGTGTAAGATTTTAGTCAAATTAACTCATTAAATTTTACCAAAAACTGTCCAAGTAATTGTATTTGCTAGATAAGTTGTTTTTCTGTGAATAATCTGTTTTGCAACTTGATCAAATATTTATTGAATATAATTGTGTATCCTATTTTGAGGCTCTCTGTTTATTCCATTGTTATGTTAACCAGCCTTGTGTAATGATCACACACAATTACTAAAGCGTACAAACTTTAAGACTCATAGCTTTGACGCTAGAAAAATTCTTCCTACTTCATCAAGTTGTTTTAGTTTTCGTAGGTAATTCACCATCCGTTAACATTTTAGAATAAACTTTTCTGTGTGTACAATAATGTTGTGGGATGTTTTTAAAGATTAAAATACATAACTTATAGATTAATTTGGGGAGAAATTAAATTTTTATTATGATGAATTTTTCAATCCTTGAAATGTTTTATCTTCATTTATTTAGGTCTTCTTTGACTTATCGCATTAGCATTTTGCAATTTTTATATTCCATTTATATTTTGTTAAGTGCATATTCAAGTATTTCACTTCCTTAATATAATTACACAGGCTCTTTCCTATTTAGTTTCCTCTGCATTTTTTCTGTATTTTACTGCAGTGTTCATTTTGTGTGTTAATTTATATACTATAAACTTTATGAAGTCAACTGTTATTTTTATGTTTGGTAGAGTTTCTAGAATTTTCTATCTATATAAGAAATTCATCTGCTAGTAAAGATGGTTCCCTTTCTTCTTTTCTGAATTGTCTTATCTCTTTATTTGTTTTTGCCTTATTTCAGTGAATAAAATTCCTATTAACATGGTTAAAAAATGGTGAAAATGAGTATTCTTGATTTGTTCCTATATTGGAGAAAAGTATTCAATCTTTCTTCATTAGTATTATATCATCTGTTAATTATAAATGCTTTAAAATATTTATCACACTGACATAACTCCACTTGATTTCAAAAAGTCTGAGATTGTATCGTGATTTTTTCAAATATGTGTTTTATGTCTATTGTTATGACATTTAGCTTATCGATGTGATAGATTATATTATTTGATTTACTACTGTTGAGCCAGTTTAATATACTTACAGTATATTAAAGTAAAGCCTCGCAAGTGCCCAAATTGCTAGCACTCTCAGCTTACGTGGAAAATGAATTTCAGTGCTTTGTGCTTGTTTAGGCAAGAGCTTTAAGTGTTTTGTGTTATTCCCCCAGCTCCACCTGGTTCTTGCATGTCAGAAACTCACTACAGAAAGAACTTTAAGATCAAAATAAGTGAGATAAGACAGAAGGAAGAAGATCCACTTTGTGGAGATGGGTAGAAGATTGGGGGTGGAGGATGGCGAGAGCAAGGAAAGGAAAAACAGGTGTTTAAAATGTGATATGTGTATACATCAATTCTTCCAAATAAATTTTAAGTATTATGGATCATGAACATAGTAAAGTGAAAATTATGGGGAAAATAAAAATTCATTTGCTTTGAGTTTTCTTCTTTGACCCATACACTATTTAAAAAATATATTTAGTTTCCATTTTCTGTATTTTTCTGTTGTGTGTCTACTATTGATTTCAAATTTGATTCAAGATAAACAATTACTCTGTGTGAATTTAATCTAGATATTCTTAAGGTTTATTTCTTTACCTAGATGTGGTCTATTTGGTAGAATGCATTTTTCTATAGGTAGTCACAAAATGTGTACTCTACTGTTTTTAGGTATAGCATTCTACATGCATGTAAGGTAGATCCTTTTGTTTGGTTGCCTTGTTTAGTTTCTGTGTCTGTGATAGTTTCTTATGTAGTAGATGCGGAAGTGAACGTGTTAATTTCATTACCTGTCACTGGGTTTGTCTTCTTTTACTTTCAGCTGCCCCATGTTTGTTTTTGTGCTGAGAGTTTCTACCATTTAGATTTATACAAGTTTAGTTTCATTATGTCTTCCTGGTACAATGATTTTTTGGCAATGTTATGATCTCCTTTTTGCATAGAACTTTTTTGCCCTGGAATCTATGTTATTAAATGTTAATCATAGCCATGTCTCTTATTTTTATTAATGTTTGCATAGTATAATTTATTTTAATATGCTTTTATTTTTCAAATTACCAGTGTTGAATTTTAACTGCATTTCTTAGAAGGACCGTATTTCAGTGATTCACAGCTACACCCAGTTTTAAGAACAGAGTTCACACATTTCAGGACAGAGTTAGACTATATCTATGCTCTATTAATACAATATTACTTAAAGCACAACTTATGCACATCAGAGAATGCTGAGATGCCATCCATCCCACCTCAAGAGCCTCACACTACAGGCAAACACCAGCCTCGCAAACATGTCTTTCTAAGAGCTGTCACCTCAGGCTTACTATAAGAATCATTTGTCATACACAATCCTATATTCATATAATTTATTTTTCACATGCTAATCTGTGTTGCTTGATTTCTCTTATTAAGAATGCCTATATTGAAGTATAGATGTTCAAATATAACATGTCAAATTTTAATTGGTTATCTTTCCTGTGGCTGTCATTTCTGGTTTGTCTTGTCATCCTGTAAATATCAAAGTCATTTTTAAAGGAATACAATCTTAATTTACTTAGGGTATCGGTGAGGTGCACCTCATGAAATGAATTGTGCTGTACGTATGTGATGCAACAGGCCAGTGGTATCATCACCCAGATATAACTCAGAAAGATTACTTCCTGTCATGAGTATCATATGGGTTGCAATATGTATTTCAACCCTTGTATATCATTTTAAAACTCACAAGAACAAGAATATTTATTTGTATATACTGCCAGGTCTTCCCTTTCTATTATTTCTTCTTCCTTCCTGAGGCTTTGTGATTCCTTTTTCTTTCATTTTCTTTCCATTTGAAGAATTTCCTTTGTCTAATATTTAAGGGAATTCTGTCACTAAGTTATTTTAGTTTCATTTTATCATTATTTAGCATTATTTAGTTTAACTGAGTACAAATTAGTCATTATGATTTTTCTCTTTCAACACTTGAAAAAATACTATGCTGCTTCCTCGTGGGCTCTGTAGTTTCGTGTACAAAAGTGCATTGCTTTCTCATTTGGCACTTCCCTCTGGAGAATCTGCCACTTATCTTGGCTTCCTTGAAAAAAAATTTCCTTTCAATTTTTAAAAGTTGATGATGCTATTTATTAGGATAGATGTCTTTGAGTTTACTTGTATGAGATTTGTTTAGCTTCCTATCTGGTGACACACATCTTTTGGCAATTTTGGAAAATCTCTGAGCACTATTTCTTCAAATACCCTTTACTTCGTAATATTTTCCCATCCTCTTTCTGGATCTCCAAAGATACGAATGTTGAATCTTTTATTATATCTTCCTTATCCATAAGGATCTCTTCATTTTTTAATTTCTCACCATTGCTCAGATCTCACAAAACTTGCTGTTCCCTGGTTCAGCCTCGTGTTCACCAAGTCTATCTCATGGCATATTCATGCTACAATTAAATCCATCCAAGACTTTCTTTCAATTTGCTTTTTTTATTTTTGCATTTTCAAGTTGGCTTATTTTTATATTTTTATGTGAGAGATGTTGTAATTGTGGTTTAAGCATTTTTGATTTTTACTTTAAAATTGTTCTCAACAAATTTCAACATATAATTCCATTTGGGTGCTAGTATCAGTAATCATCTTCCTTGTTTCAGGTGGTATTTTAGGAGTTCTTGGTATGATGATGCTTTTTGACTATATCTTAAATTTCCATTTGTTATTTTAATAGATCCAGATATTAATTTCAATTTAAAAATAGTAACAGTCTATCCCATTTCTTAGGTGGAGCCTGTGGAGCTTTTGTACATTTGCAGTCTGTGGTCCCCAGGGTCAGGAATTTGGTGATATGCCGATATGCCGATTTTATCTGAGGGTATGTCACTATCTCAGGCTGTGGAGGGTTCTCCCTAGGCCTGGCTCTCTAATGGAAATGGGTGTTATTACAGTTTAGATCTAGATTATCCCCCAAGAGCCTCATATATTTAGACGTTGTGGCTTAGTCAGAGCGATTGCATTACTGCATGTGCGGCCTGGAGGAATACATACTCTTGGCTGGGATTCTTCCTGAAGCCCTGAGTTCTTCCTCTTGCCATACCGTTATCTCCCCCAGATCAGTCTGCCATTGCTCAGTGCCCATTAGTCTGACTGAGACCTCTAAACTGAAAGCTGAAATATAAAACTTTCCTCTCTTAATTACAGACATTGATATAGTATCCCAGCAATGAATAACTCAGACAGATGTGGAGGAATTTTCCTTCTAGTTTCGCACTTCTGTGGGGTTTGTGGTTTTGCAAGGAGAATCTTGGGATTGCAAGTTGGTAGATGCCTCTTACTGAATCCTTGTTATACCTGATTCCCTTCCCACTTGCTCTACTGAGTATCTCTTGGAACTGAATTACCTGGATCCTTCTGTGACAAATCTGCTGCCAAGAGAAGGCGATTTGCTGGGACTGAGTCTTTCGTGAGAATTCCCCTTGCCCACTCCATTGTCTCTAGTAAGGATTCCATAAAGACTATGAGACTTTTTTTGGACAAATCCAATTACTATGTCTTCTTTCCTGCTAGTTTTTCTTATCTGCTTCTGTACTTATCAAGGAATAAAGGGGTTTTAGGCTGTAATGGAAAGTACTTATCTTTGGTTGGTTGTTTCTGGCAGGACACCCCCCCCCCCGAAAAAAGGGGATCTCCATTTCTTATTTCTGGATCTTCTAATACTATCATAGAGATATAGTAATAAATGAATGCATGTGGCTTATTTTTTAAGCAAAATTTGGACTCAGAAAATGCTGTCCTAGGCACCATTTCTCTATGTGATGAGGATATATGGTGGCCTGTTGTCATTGTTTTTCTTCTGTCTAGGCTATGTGACCAACTATCTGTATTCTTCGCAGCCTTAAGAGTTCTCCTTTGCTGTGACTTGCATTATTTCCAGGGCATATGGCTGTCACCAGAGGGAATATGAAGGTAAAAATGAGCATACATTGACTTGTACCAACCAGAAACCTGCTCATTAACTTTGTAGAAGTTATCGATCGTGTTGAATAATTCATGAACACAATTCTGTTAAAGATGAGTTAAATTATTTATTTTATTAGAAAATAAAGCAGAAACATTTCACTTTAGACTTGTTTAAAAGCTGAAATAAAACATTTTATATCTCCTAAATTTCTCCAGTGTATTACTAAAGTATAGTCTGACTACTACTGCCACATGAGAACATAGCAAGAATCACCTTCACAAAACCCCTGCAGTGCACAATATTTTGTCCTGCGGGAACAATATTTTTATTTTTTTAATAGGGATTAAGCTTATCTTCAAAGAAGTTGACTGAGTAACAGAATGGTTATTTTCTAGGACTTTAAAAACAGCAACTGCTGGCAAAGTTGTCAGGGAAAGGAAGCCTTCTACATTGTTGAAGGTGATGCTGGAGAGCTCAAAACCAGTGTTCGTGTTCTGCTGATGTTGACGAATGAACACCGTGAATGAAGAAACATTTTGGGAAGCAGAAAGTAAATGTACTGGGAGAAGTATGAGGGGAAAGGTGAGGTAGAAAGTAGGAACTCCCCTGCAAGCAGGAGGAAGTGAAACGACAACAGCTATTTAGCAGCTACATTCATCTTTTATAATTTTTCTATGAATTGTGTGCATATTAATTTTCGTATACAGAGCTGGATTTTACTGATTGTCTCACATTAGGATAGAACAAGTTAATTGGCTTAAGGATCAAATTTGAAGGCCCAAGATAAGTCCTCAGACCCATGGTCATGAATGTCTGTGCCCCAGCCTCTGAGTCACAAGGGTCTGCACCCGAGACCCAGCATCATGGGGGTCTGGGGGTCTTGTGCTCTACCTGACCAGCTTTGCCCATGACGTTTCCAAGGTGTGATCTTTCTTAAGCTATCAGCATTTTTCGTCTGGAAGGAATTCCTCAACATGGGATGAGTTCCTCATTTTGGGGACATCACTTTGGGACATCTAGACGCACTCAGATTAACTACTCTGAACCTGCGTAATGGAATCTGGCTCAGAGAGACTGTAATTTCTTACAATCTTTATAGAAATGGAAGTAGATACACCATTTAACTCAGTATATTTCTGGGTATCGTTAGAAAGAAGGACTAGGAAAAGGAATGCAAAGAAATAGATGGAGTGAGGAGAGAATGGAGAGAAGGAAGGAAATATGAATATTCAGAGGAGATATGTACATGTGCTAAATCTTCAAGTAATGTAATACAATCACTATGTATTGCAAACACATACTAAGAAGAGTAATTCTGAGAACTGTAGGACTCTTCAAAGTTCCATGAATACCTACTTCCATTTCTTCCTTTACAGCAGTACAGCTCATAATATTTAATTCTTCAAAATACCTGACATGGCCTTTAAAAGACAAAAAGCTAAAGGTGGTGTATGTACACAATGGAGATAAGGTGGTGTATGCACACAATGGTGTACCACTCACCATAAAAAATACATTTCAGAAATTTGTAGGAAAATATATGCACCCTAGGGTGGAGATTCAGACTGTTTATACCTCCTTTATAAGAGATTCCTCCTGCCTCAGCGAAAACTGGAAACCTTCTTTTGTCTCCTATAGATTTTAGTAGAAGACCTCTTGGATTAGAGACAGGAGGAAAGCCTCAACAAAATCAGACAAAAGACTGATTTCCATGATTTAGGATAATCTAGCCGAGGCCCCTTGTCAAGGGGGTACTAAACTTTGTGGTTGGGACCTAGTTATATCCATAATAAAGACCTTACCCACCTCACCTGCAAGATCCCTTAATAATATTCCCCTTGTCCCAACTGGGCCCTGGTTTGTTCCCGGGTATACAAGGCTGTGAAGAAAATGAAGGTTGTTCTGTCCTGTGCATGAGATGGTTCCACAAGTCCACCTGAGTAGATCATTTTTTCATTGCACAAGCAAATCCAAGCCTCTGACTAATCAAGCAACTGATGTTGTGCTGGCCATTGTGTATAGAGAAATGTATTAGACAGAGGAAGTCAAACATCTTATAGTTCTTCTGATATGAGAAACCCAAAGTATAAATAAGCAAAGAACAAAATAAGAGTGATGGTAGGAAAAGTGAGATAGGTTTCCTGAGAGGGAACAGGTACAATGTTCACGAGGAAGGGGGTGGAGGAAGAGGGTGGAAAGGGAAAGGGAAGTATGAATGATTAAGACATATGGCGCCAGTCCTTCAAACGAAATATAATTATTTTGTACCACAAGTATATATGAATAAAAATTTGGAAAAAAAAAGAAATTCACTAACTTAAAATGAGGTATCTTAGTGCTATCATAAAACTAAGATTAAAACTGGTGTCTACTTACCTAAAGACATTTTTTCTTACATTCCAATTTAATAGTTTTAAAGTTGGGTTTTTAAAACCTGTATAGATATATAGGAAGCTACTAATAAGCAAATTGTAGATGTGCATGGGATTTTGTACAAGTAGGTTTATTCTGTGGAAAAAATAGTGTATAACATTCAGTTTGAACTCAAACTCTTCTCACCCTAATTCTACCTCTCAACGCTTACTAGAAATAAATTCTTGCACATACTATTTAATCTTTATTACTCCAAAAAATTTTTAAAAATCTATAATTTGGTATTAACATTTATCCCTCCACTCCTTACCATGAATAGCTAGACAATATTGCACAAATGATGACAATTATTCCTGTCAAATAAGAGATAGTACTGTTCAAACATGGTGACATACACTGTAGCCCCGGGTACTTATGAAGCTGACATGGGAGAATATTTTAGCCTAGAAATATGAAGTCACCTGGGGCAAGAGAATAAAACCTCTGTCTCAAATCAGAACTCAAAAAATGACACTCAGGAAAACATATTATTCTTATTATTGTATAATTTGAAAATATAATAATTGTAAAAAAGATTAGAGAAAGTTTCTTCAAAAATATTAAGGGATAGATGAAATATTCTGGTCTAACAAGTAAACTAGAATTAATTATATTGTATGAAGGAGGGACATGAAAAACTTGGAATATAATAAAAGTATGTGTTATATTGGATAAATTGAGGGGAAATAAAATGATTTTATAAATGTGAATCAAATTATTCTCATCTGTATTCACTTCAGTTGTAAAGAATAAAAAATTCAAATCACCACAGAAATTCAAGGACAAGAACACAAACTCATTAATTGAACCCGTCCAATGGACTCACAATTTCTTATTTTTAAAAATGGAGACTAAGAATGGGTTGTTGGATAATCTTTACCAGATTGTTCATATTCTGTCAGGTTACACACTTCAAAACAGACAGCACCATCATTTTGGATGAGGTGGGCTATCAGAACCCTATTTCCGTAAGCAAAGAACTAATGTTTGAATGCTAAATGAGGAAAATGATACTTGAAATCTGTGACTACTGCTTAAGATCTTATGCAAATGCCCAATATACAAAAGTTGAGTGAAAAGTCATTTTAAGAATGAGAAGGCTGATGGTAAAATGTTGAAAATAAAAGTTATGACATTTTCTACTGATTAAATTGGGAGGGAGAAGAAGTAAAGAAGCCAGAAAAGCAAGCTATTTCTGGAACCATCCTCCATGATAGTGTTTTCTACAATCAATCACTTGCAAAAAGAAAAATATTGATATTGCAAATATGGTGATAAATATATCCTGAAAATACCTACAGATAGATTAGATTCAAAAAGATAAAGCCATTTTCCCAGAGTATTTCATCAAGGAATATTTCTACAGCATAACTACTTCATAATTTAACAAAAATCTAAATAATCTCTTCTTGCATTATTTGTTAAATAAACATCTTCCCATTTTACTGAATGCATGTTGAACTTGGACTATATGTAAAGGTTCATGAATTTTTCTAACTAAACTGAACAACTAGAGAATCAAATTCCACTAACCGTAATATCTAACTCTTACAATAGTCCCATATCACTTCTATCAGAAAAACAACAAACTGAAAGAAATAATAAAATGATTCTAGAGGCATTTTTTTGAGACAGAGTCTCACTCTGTAGTCCAGAGTAGTTCTGAGGTCACCATGTAGTCTAAACTGGTTTGAAACTCACAGCAATATTCTTTCCTCAGCCTCCCAGGTGCTAGGATTATAGATACGCACCACCACACCCAGGTTTAGAGCCATAATATTTAGAAAAGATCTTCTAGAGGCATCAGTAATATAAATATGACATAAAATATACAAAGATGTACATAAAGGCATAGGGGAGTATATTGTGTACAGGTTAAGGTTTGGATTAAAAGTTCGCAAGTGTTCACACATGGTGGTACCGGGAGAGGACCCTAGGTCACTGAGGGTGTATATCTCTGTCCCTGGCTCCTTCTAGTTCCTCTGACTCTTCTGCGCATGCTTCCTGACACCCATGAGTTGTACAGATCTTCCCCGGCATGCTCTTTTGCCACAATGTTTCTGCTTTGCAGTCAGCTAACGATGAAACAAAATCTCTGAAATCACGAGCCCCTCAAAAACTAATTTTCCCCCTTTCAGTGGTGGGTACTTTTTGTCCCCTTTAAGCAATGGAAAAGTTTACCAATACAAAAAATTGAAAATATGAAGTGAAGTACTTGTTCTGAGTATATCTGACCTTGTAGTTCAAAAGTCTTTTACAGAACTGGTTGGGGGGGGGGGGGGAGTTTGGAAAAGTAGGGAAAATTATGGTGGAGAAAGCTTTGAATGCTGAAAGCAGAGTTTGATTAGTGATTGCAGTGTGAGTTCAGAAGCCCAGAGTAATGACAAAAATTCAGATAGTAGAGACAGTTCTCATGAATTTTACACAGAGATGAGGAGTCTTTGGGGAACGAAACTAGATACTATGTGTGTTACACTCTGTAAGGAATATGTGAACTTTTTCTCCACGTCCTTACATTATGGAAGGTTGAGTTCAATGACAACAGGTTAGTTTATGTGGTAGAAAACACTGTCAAGACAGCATAGCATGCAGGCTCTGACATAGGCATGGCTGGGTGCACATTTGCAGTGTGAAACAGGAGCAAAAGGCAGACCAGAAAGACTTCAAATAATTGGAGTTTGGCCAGAAAAGAAGCATTTTAATGCTGGGGCCAAGAATAGTGTGGAATTAGGACTTTTTTTTAAAAAAGAAGCTGAGTACTTGACACTTGGCGATAGGAAAGATGACTTGAAGCCACCTGTAGAACTGACTGGTGCAGCCTCATCTTAACATCTTTATCCACTTATAAAGATGTTAACTGTATTATTTTCAGGTACTTGCCTACCTATAGTGTAATCCATTGTACTAGTTTTATTATTTGTATAGTAAATCATGTTTTCTTTTAATTATTCCTCAAAATATTTAAATATTGAATATTTTGAGAGAATTGTAGAAGTTTAAGAAACTGGTATAGGCGGATATTATTTTTCTTTTTTCCTGTTTTTATTAGTATACATATGCAATACACAATTGTTAAATTGTTACATTGGATCAAAAATATATAAACAAAATCCATATGTTCAGAACAAGAATAACATTTTAAAGTTATTTACCAGATGGTGGAGCGTAACAATCATATACACAGTGAACATAATATCATAGGATTATATTGAGAGCATAAAACATTATGTATTACTAAGTAATCTAACTATTAAAGTAACCAAAACATATATGTGGGTTATATGCAAGCATTGTGCTATTTTGTATAAGGGACTTGAGTGTGGAACAATTTTGTATCTATGTCAGATCCAGGAGCAATCCCTACACATACTAAAGGACAATCTCATTACTTTGCTTCAAAGACTCTCTCCAAAATCAAATTTTTCTTGAGAAGTATTTAAGATAAATCAGAAAGTCTTAAGATGAGTTGAATCAGATGCATGTGCTCGCTTATGGGGCACTACTGGAGACCCACGAGCTACACCAGCTCATTGCTATCATTGCTAACATCCTTGCCATACTAAAAATGACCACATAATAGCCAAATATTTCCCATACATGATGATATGACACAGGATTATCTTGAAGATAGCTTCTTTTTTGAAATGGAATGCAAATTAAACATCAAGATTTAATGTACATTATTCAAATAGTTGTGTGCTGAAGATTTTTATTCTCCAAAATTTTTCATATACAATCCTAGCCTCCAGCATGACATTACATGTGGTCTTTATAAGGTCTTGAGGATTCATGAAAGTTTTGCACTGATAGAAAAAAAATCAAGATAACATCTATGTTATCAATGTTACACAATGTGGGAACACCACAAGCAATAGGCTATCTATGAATCAGGTTCCCACTGGACAAAATATTTGCTGTTGCCTTAATTATTACTTCTCAGATTTCAGAACTATGACAAATAAATGTCTGCATTTATAAACAATCTGCTCAATGGTATATTGTTACAGCAGCTCAAATACAAGGGGAAAATAAGCAATTAGTGATTTAAATTTCATCAATACCAGGGAGAGATCCTATGGTGATTTATTTCTTGACTTTTAATCTTTCATAGACCACGTGATTAAAAAAAATAAACCAGAATTTGTTCTCGCTTATTTATTAAGTCTCTGTGCTCTCTTTCTTAATTAGCATTAGTAGTTCCCAGTCCCTTCCATGAAAAAAAAAAAAAAACAATCTAGCTCCTTTTAGATTTTTTTTCAGTTACGACTATTCACCTTGGTCAACGTGGTGAGTAAAACAAAATTTTTGAATTCTAAGACACAAACATTTGCAGAAACAAGCAACTAAAGGGAGATATCTTCCCCCACCTTTCACTCTCTCTCTCTCTCTCTTGCACACACACCCATCACACACACACACACACACAGACACACACACACACACACACACACACACACATTTATAGACTCCACATATGTCCACGTGTGTGGTTACTCCCAGGATTAAAGATAGCTTAGAACAAAAAGAGAATTGTTTTAAAACTTTTCAGATGGTTAGTTTGATTTGGCCGATGGGGATGTTGAGTCATTTAGCTTTATGCATCTTTCACTTTCTTTTAAAAAGTTGTTAAAATTGGTTTAAATAATTCCAACCACACTAAGAAATGCAAATCCCATTCCACAAGAAAAGCAGAGTAACATAAGCAAAACAAACAAACAAATTAAAAAACAAAAGCCATTTTCCATGTGGTCTTGGTACAAGTGATGTGCATCATTGAACCTGGGCCCTAATTGCTAAGACTGAGGAGGGGCCAACTGCGGAGCAGCCAGCGCAGCTGTGGAGCCCGGGGTTGCGGTGGCTTCGGAGGGCAGCAGCTGGGGAAGGGCTGAACAAAGAGCATAATTCCAGCGCTTTTGGCAGAAAGAGTGTCATGAAAAGCATGGCTTCAGCTTCTCTTAGTGAAACAAACAAACAAAATAATAATTTCTTTAAAAAAATTACTAACCGATCAGCACTTTAAATAGCAATGTTATTTCAAGGCACCCAGAATTCATCCTCCTACATCATCGACATAGTCCATAGAGCACTGCCAAGTCAAACATTCTTTCCTTTTGACTTTCAGACTGTGCACTTCAATAATATTTTAATTGGTTTGAAAAATTTAATTCAGAATAGGAAAACACAAAGACTAACAACAGCATAATCTTTAAGGAAAAACATTAAGAAATTTGGTATATCCTTGCCATTGGTAACACTGGACATGAGGGTACAATGAGAAAAACAAACTCTGGAAGAAAAATAAACCAGAAAAATATGTGATAAAAAGTATGTGTTAGGAATGCAACTTGATCATGCTTTCTTTCTTCCTTTTTCTTTTATTTCTTTTTTGTTCTTTTCTTTCTTCCTTTCTTTTGTTAATAGGCATGAAATCTTGTATTTTATACTGAGATATATCCCCAAACAAAGTCTTTGTTTCTGAATTTTTAATTTTTTTTTTGAGGTATGGTCTTGCTCAGTCACCGAAGCTGGGGTCAACCTTGTGAAACCCTGCTTCAGCCTTCTGCAGTGCTGGGATTTTGGATGTGCACCTCCAAGTCTTGCATGAGTATCTTTCTAAATGTAGCCTGTTTCTCAGAGAATTCTTAGATTTAAAAAAAAGTATCTGATGTTAAGAGCACATCAGTTCATAAATAACTAAAATGAAGAGTGCTTGGCTCCAGAGCAGGGGGATCCTATTAAATCTTCTGTGACAAATGAAGTTTGGTTACTGCCTTATGCCTTCCTGCCCATCATCCAGGCTAGGTTCCTCCAGTCATTCTCTTCCCTCGCATGCTCTACTTCCATCACTACCCTTATACCTACTTGAAAAAAGTGACATCAACACAAAAATAAATATAAATTTTGCCAAATGTAATAAAATTTAAATAGATTTGTATTTGTATATTGACTTCATCCATTGGATAAAGGAGTATGAGCAATCCCATTATTTTATGAAACTGAAGGGTTTTTAAAATGTGAAATGATAATTGAGCATTGTGCATTGCTATGACAACACCTACACCTGGACTGAGCATTGGAAGGATGGGGAGAGCTGACAAGGACCAGAAATAATGTCTGTCTTAATATCACACCTACGCTTGCCTGCTTCAGAAAAATTACACCTACGAGTATTACTGAAGGAAGATTAGCTGACTTTCAGGTGTACGTTATGAGACACTTGGTAAGAAGGTTACACATATGCAGTGAAAATATATACAAGTGGTAGACGTCAATAAGCAAAATGCACTGCATTTGGAAACAGTCCAAACAAATTCCTGGGCATCTTTTCTGTCTAGTGGTGAATACTGTATACTATGTCCTTGGAGGAATAGCTGAGCCTGTAGGCTGTACTCTTTTAATAGACTTTTTGTAAATAGATTATGTTATAATTATTTTAAAGGCTTTTTATAGCAATAAAATAATGCAATTTTTTATTACTCAGAAATATATAAATTAATTTTATAACAGTAGAAATACTATAACCCCAAATACATTTTATACTGTGTATAATTTTTCCTTCAATTTCTTAGTTTATATATGAAAAACTCAATTGTTACATTGAGCTTGGGTATTTTGTGTACATATATATCGTGTTAACATTACAATCCTTTCCCTTCCCCTTGTTGATTCCCCTGCTCCATTTTGATTTCTAAGTGACAAACAGTCTACCACTTTATTTATTTTTGAATCTATATATAAATGAATCCCAAAGTCTACAACACATTAGAGACATAAGGTTCGGGAAACCAATGGCCATGTCTGCTTCTTCTTTTTCAGAGGTCCACCCCTTTTATAGCTGACCATTGCCTCTCTTTCTACCTTGTAACTGATGTCGGGACCTTTTTATGCCATTCATTAGGATTTTCATAAGGATGCCACATCTACAGTCAGTCTTTTGTGTTTGATTCATTTCATGAGACTTATTGACTGAAGGTGGTTCTTTTTTTTATTCAAAAACTTCATATCAGTCTTTGTTTATGGCATAGTATCCCATTGAGAAATGATTAAAGAAGATACAATGTATGAAGTTTCAACTCTGTAAATTTGTTCCGGGGCTTAATAAAAAGCTATAGCGTGTTCCCTCATAGACTTTCATCAAGACTTTCATCATGGCTATTATAACAAAGGACTGAGCAACTTTAACAACAGAAATGCTTTTTTTTAAAAGGCTTAGAGCCTAAAGTCTCAAAGTCAAGGTGTCAGTGGAGGTGTTTCCTACTGGACAAGTGGACATCTTTCCTATGTATTTTCAGTGGACAAATGTTTTTGTCTTTGTGTCTTTATTTTTTCTCAAGGAACCATCAGTCCTATTAGATTAATGCCCACCACAATGATCTCATTTTAACATAAATGGTTTCTTTTAAAGACGAGTAACTATAGTGGAAGCTTGTTCTCTTAAAGACTTTATCTAAAAATACAGTCACACTGCAAAGACTGTTTGACCTTCAACATACAAATGTGATGGAACAAAATTCAGTCCAGAACATCATGTTATGTAATGAATAGCAGAAAATTTCTGAGAGAGACTCATTCAATTTTTACATGGAATTTATTATGTTTTTGCTTTTTTGAAAATTTTAATTTACTGAGAGAGAGAGATAAGGGATGTGCTGGAGCTTGCTAAATCAGGCATTATCTCATGACTACAAGCAAAGAAAATTCCCACCCTAGTGTAGAAGGCATGCAATTTTTGAATATTTTGTTCATTGCTTAAGTGTGTGCTTAACGTGTATGGTTGACAATAATTTTCTTGACAAACAAGTTTGGAATCTTACAACAAAAATTATCAAAATGATTATAGAACGATTGCCTCAATGAAATATATATATTTTTAACATAAATTCTTATGTTAAAAATTTAATTCTTAAGTTACAAGTAATCTGTAATTCTTTCTCAATTCTGAGAGGAGAACGAAAGCAGTAACAGGAAGAAGATATGTGTTTTGATAAGTGACAAGCTGGTGGAGTTCTGAAGTTGTCACTTTATATCTTCCTCCTCTGTAAAATGTTGTTTTATTACGACCTGCTGAGACCAATAATGGTTGGGTTGGCTGACAGCTTTTCCAGGAAATGAAGCTGCTTGTAGAAAACTGGTGGCATAGAGGGTCGAGAGAGGAAGGACAAAAAGAATTGATATTGAGCTCCCTAGGCTCAGCTTCTTGGTTGGAAGAGAGCAATCTCTAGTTATTATGATTCACACATCAGTGGAATTACATATTTCTTATTATTGACAAAGTAAGGTAAAATCAACTCATCCTAAAGATTAGTAAGATCAATTTTCAGATTAGTTTGAAGTTGCCATGCTTATCTGGGCACAAACATAAAATATAAGAAATATCTCAGGAATTCTTTTAACATCTCTGTAAAAAATTAATGTCAGTGATGAAAATAAAACACTAACGATAAGCCACCATAAAGAAATATAGGACTAAACTTAATTTCAAATAGTTTCAACTTGCTAAGGTAACCTTGAAATTTCTAATTCTAATACCACTGTGCAAATTGTTGGCAAGATAATTTGTGCTAGAGAAGCTAAGAAAAATTAAAGGCTTTCAAATAGCATATATTTTTACCTATACAAATGAAATGATAAGGCCTTTGTTATGGTTCATCTAAAAAATATCCCCAAGGGTTTCATACTCAATGGCATACTCAATTATATATATATAGTACTGGTCAGAGTTCAGATCAGAATATAGACAGTAAAGACCTTGTTCAAAATATTTTAATTGAGAAAAAGACATTCATTAACAAGGGGTCTGGTGGCCAAATGTGTCATGATCTATGACTGAGTTAGTTTCTCATCATTGGGACAGAATACCTGACACTCACATTTTAGGGGAGAAAGAATTATTTCAGAAGGTCACAGTCTAATCATGGGATGATTGGCAATATTGGAATCGCATGGCAAAGGTGGAGGCAGAGGCAGCTTCTCATAGCATGGCAAAAAGAAAGCCTCGAGAGGAAGAAAGGGGAACTAGCATTTACCCTTCCAGGTTCTGTCTCAGTGGTCCTCCCCTTCCAGGTAAGGTATCAGTGTTCCACACTTTCCAGGGTGAGCCTCAAGCATCTGCGCCTTCCAGCCAGTACACAGTTCCATAAGTGTCACCCCATACTCAAGCACATGAGGTTTCAGATACTAGGCTAGATACTCTAGCCTCCAACCACAAAATTTCACAACACCACAACATTTCTGAGTCTCTGAAAGACTCATGTCCACATTCTTTTGCGATCTGAATTTATTCCTTCATTAAGAATTGCCAAACTCTTACCAGTTTAAATCCTGCTAAAAAGTCCAAGTTCAAAGTCTCCTCTGAGACTCAAGGCAGACTCTTTGCCATAAGCTCCTATGAAAAGCAAACATTTCAACATACAATGGCATAGAGTATACATCCCCATTCCGAGAGAGAAAAAACAGGAGGATAAAAAGTCATCAGACCAAAACAGAAACAAAATCCAGAAAGGCAACAATGAACTCCTACAATTTCATTAAATTCCATAGCTCTGTGTTGAGAACTCCATGCAAGCTGTAGTAAGACGTGTACTTCAAAGGTCCTGTGTGTCCCCGTCGCTACAGCATTCGTTGTCTCTGGCTGCTACATCCACTTTCTCTCCTTTAAGTTGGATCCACTCACTGCCTGCAGCTTTTCTCAGCCAGAGATTTAACCAGTGATCTTTTGTCAGCCGGTTTCTGGCATCTCCAAATTTCTGAGGAGTCCGCTGCACTACTGGCTTCATCTTCAAAATTTCATGCCTTCCCAGGGGCACGCTGCCTGGCCGCCAAGGATTTTTCTCTGAAAATCCCAATTCTTGCACTCGGTGTGTCTGTCAAACTCACATTCTGTGAATATCATCAAGGTCTGCCACTGACTTGAGCAGTAAACTGGCCCTTTGATCATTTTCAAAAATAAGAATAAAAGAAAAGGGAAAGAGAAAGAAGAAAAGATAGAAAGACAGAAAGAGAGACAGAAAGAAAGAAAGAAAGAAAGAAAGAAGAAAAAGAAAAGCCTGCTGAATTCTTAGATGGTTGAACTCAAGTAACTTTTGGTCCTGTAGGCACCATTCTCAGACAAAGGTCCTTCTTTGCCTCACCACCATTTAATTGGTAAAGGAAGGGGTCTTGTTAATTCCTGGCAACCTTTCAAGGTCTCTTTTTCAGAGTTTCACTTCCAAGTACTTGAATTTTTTTTTTTTTTTACACTAATGTTTTTAACATCCCTGTACACTTCTGCTGCACCTCTACAAGTCATTTCAGTCTGGCAAAACTGAAAACGTTTTACATAATTTTCCTCTGCCATTTCCCCCTGCATTTTACCATAGAGTCGGCTAAAAGCTGCAAGAGTACCCGTGTAACATCATGAACACTGAGCTGCCTTGAAATTTCCTCCACCAGATTAAATAGTCCACTGTCCTTAATTCCAGTTTCAGTTTAGGCAAAGTTTCTGGACAATGGGAAAATGCTGACATACTTTCTCCCACAGCACAGCTTGTGTGATTTCTAAACCAATTGCCAATGGAGTCCTTATTCCTGTCTGAAACTTCTTGAACTCAGACTTTCCAATCTTCCATTTTCTTAGTGCTTTAGTCTTCTTAGCACTGACCAGAATCTCCCACCCACCATGGGTCACGGCATTTAAGGCTTCTCTAGCTAACATCTCCAAAAGTTTTGAAACTGCTGTGGCAATCCAGTTCCAAAGACTTCCAAACTATATGGTCAAGTAAAGTCAAAACAATAACACCCCCCTCTTCTCTGCTAGCAATTTCTATCTTAGTTACTTTTCTGTTGGTGGGACAAAATACTCGCCAACCATGAAGACTACAAATAGCCTTGAAAAGTCAAATCAAGAAAGGGCCAGAGAGTGGAAGTGACTAGATATGTATATTCACTCCAGAGAGAACCTGTTTATTGGGAGTCCATGACAATCTTCTTTCTTAAGCTGGACTTTAGAGTAAATGTCTGTGTGTGTTTGTTAACTGAAGAATCTAGCAATAATAATAAAAAAAATACTAGTGGGGCTTTTTACTTCTGAGACTACACAATTTTCCACTGTTCCCAAACAAATTAACAAATAGCTTAGCTTTTAATACTATCTCAGATTTTCTGTGTGTTGAAAATGGTGATTCTTAGTCATTCTATGAGTAAGCTTTTATGTTCTTACTTAAGAAAAGGACACCAATATATCCTTCTCATGTAAAATAGGCATAGTATATATTTTCAAGAGTTGATTTATGAGAAAAATGAAGCCTTTACAATCACTTTATTACTGAACCATTACACATATTTCTAAAAACACAAAAATAAATATATAAGCCTAGATTTTTAAACACTTTGGCAGAAAATTGAACAAATGTATTTAAGGATCTTAATAAAAAATTTAGTCTCTTAGTGAGATACCCTATCCATGGTAACTCAGAGTTCCGTTACACTCCATAATTGCAACCACTCATCCAACACCATCTGCCATGAAAATGGTACTCACTGAAAAGAGGCCCAGATGTGGTACACAAATTAGCACGTGTGCCATTGTCTAATGCTGCTGTTTGAAAGCATGTGAGTGACATGGCAATTAATGCCTGTGAACAGCTGGTTCTAAAGAGTATGGAAAGTGATTACTCTGCACCATAAATGGGATGAATCCACAGATGTTTCAGGTTGTGCTCAGTTGTTGGCATTTGCAAGTTATATTTTGGAAACACAGTGCATGAAAACATGCTGTTTTATAAAACTTTGCTGTCTGAAACCTTCTATGAAGAAAAGTTTTTGAATTATTTTAGTTGAGGCAGATTTTAGGGTGAGCCAAATACAGAGTACACTTTTAAGGATGGTTTCAAGAAATCAAAGACTGGAAAAAAGAGCTTTCTTTTGTCAAATGCTTCTGGGTAAATTGTCCTATCCACTTCAGTGATGTGAATGATAATCTTTGAGACTTGTGAAAAAAAATGACACTATGTGGAGAATCTTTTTTTCATGTTTATCTTCTGTTGCAGTGGTGGAAGAATTTAAAATGATTTTTAAAATGTTGTCCAGTGTTATGATTCTTTCTTGGTCAAAAACCAAAACTGAAACTGCCAGACCAATTAATAATACTTTAAGTTTAACAAGGTTATTTTCTTGAAATATCTATTCTATTTTTCTCTCCATTTAAATGTTAGACTCATTTATTTTTGTAGTACCGAGGACTGATACTCAGACCTTTACACTAAGCTACATTCTATGATTGTATTAGTTTTTGTTTGTTTGTTTTGAGAAAGAGCCTCACCAATTTGCTAAGATTCTGAGGCTTGATTCAATTGCAAATCTCCTGCCTAGACCTTCAGGAGTATAGGGATTATAGACATGTAAATTGTTATATGAATGCATATAACAATTTTTTAGACAAAGGGACAGAGATCCTTATCACTTCTGAAAAGATTAAAAGCTGCCAGGGAATCAAGGAATTAAAACAGTTCTGGTCAAACAGGCTCATAATCCCTGCACTTTGGGTGGCTAAAACGGGAGGATTACAAATTCTAGCCCAGCTAACTTAATATGTTAGGTTAATTATGCAACAACTTAATCATGGATAACTTAATTATGAATAATTTATTTATGTGGCAGCACTGGTTATCAAAATCAAGAATAAAAATATGTTGGAGGATGTAGCTCAGTGTGAAGATCCTGGGAGGGAATTAGTCAAATTAATTAAAATGTCGTAGTTTTTGCCAACATAACATACAAACACAAGCATACTCACCACTCAAAATTTACCAAGAAAACTGGAAAAAATTTTGTTATAAAAAATCAAAGTTGCCCTCATATAAATAAATGAATATAATTTTAATTCATGACATTTTATACCTATAATATTATTGTTATGTATCTTTCACTTAGAATTCACTTTTATCACAATAAAATATGTTCTATTAATACTCAATATCCAAGATCCTTTGTCAGTTGCACCTATTCCAAATACATCAGAAAATATATTCAGATTAGATATAGTGCAACGAGAAAATGATTTCAACGAGCCACTTCACATGCTAAGGAATTGTCGTAATTGTGGTAGTTTAGTACCATAAATTTATATCTATGATTGTGAACTAAAGAGGAAAAATTACAGAGTTAAAATCAAAGAGAAATATGTGATCTTTTCCAGTGAATCAAAACAACTGGAGTTCTTACTGACAAAATCTGTTACTTTTTCCCAAGAGTTTTCAGGTAATGTCGTTGGAAATTCAAAAAAAAATTAAAATAAAAAATAAAAATAAATAATTAAATTTGAAATCATAAAAGAGGAAACAGGTTGTATTTGAATGCTTTACTTTCTCCTCAATCCTGCACATGGTAAATCTTCAGGAGTTTTTCTCTTAAAATGGTGTTTGAGGGAAAAAAAATTACTTTTGACACACGTTTTCTGAAGGAAGAGAAAAGATATAAATTATTTGAAAAAAATTAAAAATACATTAATGATCAAATACATCCAAATTCTTTCTTTGCATCAGTATAAATGAAAAGACCCACAATTTTATTCATAGTTACTATCTTCCCTTTTGATCATGATGGAATAACCAAAACTAGATAGAGGCTTTTTATTTTAAACATTTTGGAAACACAATAACAAAATACTGGACATTGAATATGATCAAGATAGGGTCATGTTTAAGAGACATAAAAAATAAAATGCAGAAAAATAGATGTAAGCAGTCAGATGGCCCTATAATATGGCTTTGAGAACATTTCTAGAGATGTGAGTTGATAGAGTTTAGATTTCCAGGGACATAAGGCAGGCAAAATGTGTAGCATGAACTGTGGTTGAGGATAATGGTGAAAAGAGAGATAAAGAAGAAAAATGTATCTCTGAAGATATGGAGAGAATTTCCCTTGAGTATTGAGATGCATATATGCTTGTGCAGAAACTACCAAGGCTAGGAAGAAAAAACACTGAAAAGAATCACCGAGCTCTGTGGAGACATTCTCAAATATCACACAGGATCAAGAATCATTGTTGCCAGCAGACAAAGTAAAGGGAATTCAAATACATATTAACTTGAATATAAAGTCCTCAGAAGGACAGTACCACAATTATGAGGCCATGTTAAAATGGGATAAACTGTCCTGGATCCACCTACCATAGTCTGATGGTTATACTTGACTGTGTCAATTTGATTGGCTTGAAATCAGCCCAGAGACTTGACAGAGAATGTTTTTTTTAGTTTATCTAAATCACTTTATTATCTTTTGGACACTATACTTGTTATATCTTATAGAAAAAAGGTTTATTTTAACTCATAGCTCAGAAGTCTTAGTCCATTCGGGTTTGGTCTGACAATAGTGGAAGGACCTGACAGAAACCTAAGAGCAGTAAAGCTTTCCACAGCGTGGCAACAGAAGCAGAGGAAGATAAGAATGGGCAGTGAGGGAGGCATGCACACTTTTCAGGTCAACCCTCCAGTGACTCATCCTCCGGTCAAGATCCACTTCTTAAGAGTGTAGGAAATCATCGATGCGTTAATCTAATTGATCCAATTAACTCCCATGATCCAGGTGTCTTCCAAATACATGAGGCTTTAGGTACATTCTAGATGCAAAACATAACAACATTTGTCTGAATACATCATGAAGTTATGGCCGAGAGTCTTACAGTCTGACTCCTTGCTTCTGGGTACTGTTTTCCTGACCTGTTTCCTGGCTATTACAAATTAAGTGTCTCGGCTCTACCATACCCTTCTCCAGTTATGCTTTTGACTTTATGTCTTGGAGTAAGATGCTCTTGAACTGAATTCCTTGCAACCACGAGCCAAATTGAACCTCTGTTCCTTTAAGTTATGAATGTTGACTATTGTTTTGGAGTGATGGGAAGGCTGACTAATATAAAAAACAGGTACCTTCAGTGAGATAATTGCTTTTATTCTTCCTGTTGTTCAGAAGTCTCTGGAATTGGTTTCTTACAAGAGTTTGAAAAAGTTTAGAGATGCAGGACAGAGAAACCCTAGAACATTGTACGTAGAGCTTGAAGGATGATTCTGGTCTGAGCTCAGGCAATTAGAATAGGAATATGGGCAGTAAAGGTCAGGCTGGTGAAGTTTTAGATACAAATGAAAACTCTGTTCAGAATTGAACTAGAGTCAATACATACTATGTTCTGACAAGCAGTTTAGTCTATATTTTGACTGTATCATGAGATTTCTCAAGAGAATGAGATTAAGAATGTTGAAGTAATTAATGCGGCTCTGAAAACTTAAGCAATTGGTCCACAAAGCTGGGAAAATGAAGCTAAAAGTGTGTGGAGATCAAGTTGTCAGAGATATTAATGTTGAATGTCTGCTGAGGAAGGCTACAATGTATTGTAAGAATAAAGAATTCGACAACATGGCCGGTAAACAATGAAGTCATAGGATGGGATCACACAAGTCGTCTAGAAATACCTCTCACCAATATGTGCTCCGGATGCTGGTTATGGAGTTATAGGAATTAATGTTTGCTCAGATTTATTTCAGTTGTGTTTTGGTCAGATTTTTGTCTACACTCCATTTCATTCTTCTTGGAATGGGATTGTTTATCATGCACCCTTGGACCATAGAATTTTTTGACTTATTAAAAACTTTTAATAGAACTTCATACTAAGAATATGTTTTGAAGTAATAACTTCTGCTTTTGAGTAAGACCAGGACTATTGGGACTTTGGGAAAGGAAACTTATGTTTTAGTTTTAGGCACAAGGGATACACCATGTTGGGGTAGAATGAGGAAGTTGCTATTTTTTAGGTGGAGAGTAAATATGATTTAAAGAGATATGATTAGGTGTAAGGTGGACAATGGGTAAGATGTGGTGGGTAAAAATTGTTTTGTTGACATAATTGACTTAAGATCCAATCAAGAGATTAACAAACAATGCTTTAGAGTACATATGCATGAAACTTGTAAGTCCAATTTCATGTACAATATATATTTCCTGTGCCTCATCTCTGATATTGTTTTACTTTTCTTCCTGGTTTCCATGAACAAATCATTCTGTTTCACCGTTCCCTTCTGCCAGTTGTTTCTGCCGTAGAGACAGCTGGACGTAGGTTGAATTTGTAGAAAATATGAGCCATTCAACTCCCTTTTATTTAAAAGAAAACTCACCCCAGATGTGTGTGGTATCGACCAATAGGCTGATAGTGAACACTGAATAAATGAGGAAGGAAGAAGAAAGGTCTCCCACATTTTGGAAGTTCTCTGGTCTTCATTATCACATCTAAGTATGGATCTGCATTGCAGACTTGCACGAGCTGTTCTACTGTGAACTTCCTGATCATGAGTTTCTAACTCAAGTTCATTCTTGACCCCTTTGTTTTGTGAACTTCATCTCTGAGTAATGCTGCCATCTTGTTCCCCTCATTCTGTGGATTTCACTTTCTCATTTAAGCATCTACTGGATCCTCCATATTTTCCACGTGGATAAGGCCAGTTTGGTCTCTCCTTTCTTAACTCAAAGATGACTATTGTGGATGTTTCACTTATGATGCAGTGAGCTCTTTAGTAAGCCTAAGAACTGTAATTAATATCTCTCTGACTGATGAAAGATTAAGGATGCAGGTTTTTTTTTTAGAGTTTCTTCAGGTTCTGCAAGGGAATTGACAAACACAGTCAGATAAACATGGTTTTCAGCAGGACATGAGAGTGTATCCAGGTCTGATAGATATTACGGCTATACTAATTTAAACTTCATGTGATATAAGCAGTACTGAAAGTTAATTATTTTGTAATCAATATTTTTTGCATGCTATGGTCAGGACTAATATGAGATAATTATGTCTATAACCTTGGAACAACCTTTAAGAAGGTACTACAAATCTCAAAAGTCAATACAAGAAATTTGTTTTAAATTTTTTTCCAGATTCACTCTTCTCATTGGCATTGGTAATATCTAATGATAATAAGCAGCATGTACATATTGTATCTTGATAATTTTTACTTCCTTTACCCCTTCTCACCACCTCACCCCCTTTACCTTTCTAAGTGTATCTTGCTGTAGTCTTTTTTAAGTAACAGCTAATTCAAAAAGGTGTGGCAAAAATATCAAAAATTCAATTCAGAATCAGTATCACCAATTATTCCTCTGCTGGCTTTTACATACATCACGATCCTCCTGATACAGCTTCCTTAATGATGGGATTATAGCCATGCACCACCACTCAGCTTATGTGGTGCTAGGGAATAAAACTCAGGGCTTTGAGTTTGCTAGGCAAGAACCTTAAGTGCTGATCTACCTCTCAGAGGCAATACCAGCCCCTGGTTTTGAGTTTGCTAAAGAAAAACAATAATATCTCTCGATTTTAGTTTTCTCACCTTTCAAATATTCCAAACAGTTAGAAATGATGACCTTAAATACACATACATACACATATACACAACAAGATTATTGTAAAAAAATCTGAAAAAAAGTTTTATACTAATCACAAAGCTAAATGTTCTCAATTTGAAATTTACAATGAATTTGTCAGGAAAATTTCCTAAATTTAGACTATTCATCAGTCTTAAGCAATGCTTGCTGAAGTAAGGCTTGGCTGAAGGTATGCGCAAAATGTCTGACGGCCACATAGCTCTGTAGCTCCAGTTCCACGGCAAAGAGAGCATGAAAGAATGCTCTAGATGCAAACTTCACTCCTTGGAGTCTTGAGGCACAGTTCTGGAGTGTAATGTGTGTCAGACCAGGGGAAAGAGCTAAACCAGACCTGAAGTGACTATCAGTGAATGCAACAGAAATTTTACAACAGTAACAAATAATGATATCCCAATTTGATTATGTTGCAATTAACCAGTAATTTGTCTTTGTCACTTTATTGTCTATAAAATACTTTCAAAAAACACTATTTTAAGTCTCATAGCAAATGTGTGAGGATATGATCCTTGATGTGACAATCATACTAAAAAAAATACCTTAAGTAGACTTGTGGAATTTCATGTAGTGACTATGACTTTGAAGTAATTCCTGAAATTAAGTAATTTTCTGTTGAATAACTGCCATTCGAGTTTTATTAACTTTGCAAAAAATCTCTTCTATGACAAAAAGATGTAGTTCAGAATCTTATGATACACTTATTTTTTAAAATTTGTGTCATCATGTCCTTCTCAGTCTTTCCTTGACTCTATTGCATTGATTACAGTTAAAATATATTAAGAACATAATGTTCCTGAGTTCGAATAGATCTTGTTTGTTCACAGTTATATTCAGGCTATGGGGCTTAGATGGGATTGTCACCGAAATAATATGCTCTCCACATTGCCTATTAGATTGCTTAAGATTTCAATTTGTCACATAGCTGTTGATGTTAACTGTGATCACTTGATTAAAGTGGTGTCTATCATATGTTTTTGTCACGCAGACTTTCAATTTATTCATTTATTTCATATGTTAATGCGCATTATGGTTTACTATTCTACTCAGCAGACTATAGTCTGCTAACACAATAAAAATAATAAATCATAATTTAATATTGAATATTTATTTATTATTTTCTGGTGTACAATTCTCAGTTTTGGCCAGTGAAAACTTTTCTAGCTACTGTCTATTCTCTTTTAAAATGCTCTCCTCCTTTGTTTTAAAATTTTTTGTTTCATGATGCAAAATAATCATCAATGTTCATTTTTATCATATTCTGTCCAGTTTCTGGAATCTGGTTATGTTTAGAAAATAATGGAACTTAGAAGACAAGATCTGGGTTACTTAAAGTTTATTATTTACTGTTGGGTTTCCTGTTCTGAGATTTTCTCAAGGGAAAGAGACAGACATCACATCCACAAACATACTTCTATGTGTAATCCATGTAATGTCACCTAGAGTTTGCTGCCACCCTCATCACCCACAAGTCATTTTATCCCTCTGCCATTGCTCTGATGATGGCTTCTTCTTTCTGCTTTTGTTTCAGCTCCTGAGTGGAATTTATACTCAATGTGCACATAGATGTCTCTGCTTTTTCTTCATTTATCCCTTTCACCCCGGGCCAACACTTTCAGATGAGGAGCTTCCAAGCAGATGGA
This sequence comes from Ctenodactylus gundi, assembly GCA_004027205.1. Lineage (NCBI taxonomy): Eukaryota > Metazoa > Chordata > Mammalia > Rodentia > Ctenodactylidae > Ctenodactylus > Ctenodactylus gundi. The sequence goes on along the minus strand of PVKB01004130.1, from coordinate 100,188 downwards.
CCTTTCTTGCTGTGTCATGACCCTCTGAACCCTACAGCACCATTCCACTTAGATGTCATGTCACTTGGACTCACACACACAGAGAAGAAATAGCTCCTCAAAAGACAACTTCCCTGTGCTATTCATAATCTGATTTTCTATGACAAACTCCTCCCCCACCTTGAAATGTCCTCCATAGGACACTGACACACTGATGTTCTGCTTTATGTTAAATTATCCCTCCATTTTGCATTCAATGTTCCTTCTTAGGTCACTTATTACTACTTACATGTTCTCATTTTGCTCCTGGCCATGATGTCTCACAGAGACCACTCTTCTGATAGACTCCCTGGACAACTGTTTTGTGATCCAACACCTCCCACATTGCCTACTCTCCACAAGAACACCTTTTTCACCTGTCTTAGGTAAAAACACCCAGAGAAGTGGCAGCTTTCCTAAGCAGGTGATCTCCTTACAAGACTGTGGCTTTGCTATTTTGTGTTAAGTCATCTTGTTTTTGGGAATTCCTCTCTATAATTGGATTCTGATCCCATTTTCTTCATCCTCTCCTGAAATATTCCTCTACTCTGGTGCTAATATTTCACTTGGAGTACAGTACTCTGACTCATAACATGGATATCAGTTGTTCCCAGCTTAACTTCATAGTTTGTAAATTATTTTTTTTAAATGTGACAAATGGAAAGGGAAGAGAAAGAATAAACTATTGTCTTTAAATATAAATATAGTTTCCTTAATTTTGTCTCTATCTTACTGTAGCCATTTTTATCATGGGATGATTTGTGTATGTTTCATTGTGATCAATATCATATGGTCTCAGATTTCTCATTAATCAACAGTCAGAACATGGTATAAATAAATACAGGACTCAGTTTTGATACATAGAGTCACTATATGCACATGTAGAGACTGTATTTTGAGGAATGCATTGGAAAGAATACTTTGCCTCATAGCAAATTATTAGGAATTATTTCCAAGATGTTAATACATCTGATACAATACTCTCCTCTAGACAACAATTAACTAGAGCATTTTAGTATTAATTGGACAAGATTGTCTTCATAAGTGAACAAATTCAATTTTTTGCTTTATATAAATAACAGAAATAAACATTTGATTGCATAAAATCAACAACAGTCTACAGCCATACCACCCTGAAAACTCCCTATCTTATCTGATCTTGATAATGAGCAGCAAATTTTGACAGGATTCCTTAGTAGAAAAAGGATGTGTCTGAAAAACACTGGATTACTCATTTTCTTACAGCACCTATTCCATTTTTTCTTTTTTCTTTTTTGGCGCGTGGCTATTCAATTAGTCAGCACACTTTTGGCCTTTTAATTTCAGTGTAGCACATGTTTGTGTGTATGTGAATGTGTGTGTGTATGGACCTCACTTTAAGAAAACTGACTGCAAGCCATACATCACAGTATCAATACCTAAGTCTTCTAAATTAAAAAGTCAATTTTTATCCATAGTTTCTTTTTGAATGACTTTTATGTGAATTACGTGGGTCCTCTGTTGGTAACTTATCAAGGCCTAAAAAAAAATATGAAATGTTTCATAATAAACTCATTTCCAGTCTTTCAGGCAGCATACAAAACAGATTAAAAGAGACAGAAAAAAGATAGAGGGGGAAAAAGAGAGAGAGAAAGAGAGAGAGGGAGAGAGAGAGAGAGAGAGGAGGAGAAGCAAAGCAAAGCAGAGCGGAACAACAAGAGAAGAGAAAAGAAGAGACTGAAAAAGTGTGATGAATGCACTTACAATACTAGCATCCTTTTTCAAGCACCTTTGGGTCTCAATAAACTTGGGTGGAAAATATATCTCTAGGGTTTCTAAATGAAACAAAGGATTCCAAACACTATTACTCTTGCTTTTATGACCAATAAAAGGAGAGTACATTGTTGTTGCTGGTTACAAAGAAATGAGAACTTTCTCCTGCCTTTTTTTAGGATTCAGAAAATTACAAGTCAGACTTTGACAGCAACTGTCTCCCACTATGTCTTTGGACCTCTCTGGATCTCAATGAATCTTGAATCACTTGCAAAGATCTGCCAGTTCCAAAATGGGTCAAACTCTCTTGGATTATGTTAGTTGAGTATTCCCTGCAAAACTTTCTTTGGAGAACAAAAAATTCAAAAATTTCAGAGGTGCTTGTTTATAATAATGTCATATTCGGCTGGGCAAGATTTTCTCTGTTTTCCCTGAAGTGTGATCTCAGCAAAGCAGGCAAACAAAAACATCTATAAACTGAGTTGAACATTTGAGGAATGTCCCAGTATTGTTAAAGAAAACTTTTCCCTTGTCAAGAATGAAAACCTTGAAGAAAGAGAGGAAAATAATGAAAAAGAAAGATATTCCTTCCTTTAACTGATGCCCTTTCCCCGGAACTCTCCCAAATAGGATCCTATAGTATACAGTATTGCAGGGGAAAAGAAGTTGTTCAGTGAAAGCGCTTAATGGCGTGTCACTCACTGTTTGGAAATACACTCTGCACAGGCAGAAGACACGTCTTCAATGAGAAGCAGTGAGAAACACTGAGACTGGCAGGAAATCAGTTGCACTGGAAATGAGTGGCCAGAACACCATGTCTGACATTATGAGTTTGCACTATACAACATCCCATGCAGAGAGAGAAAGAGAGAGAGAGAGAGAGAGAGAGAGAGAGAGAGAGAGAGAGAGAGAGAAGGAGAGAGAGCTATCAGTGTGTCCCAACATACAAGGAAAGACTACCAAGTTCGGTCGTCCCAGGGACAAAAATAAATTAATCAACTTGAATAACACTTTTTCTCACCTGCAAAAATCAAAAGAATACTCAACTCTTCTTCAAAACAGAATTAATTAGCTCTAGAGACAAGATTAATGGTCCTCTTTGTTTTCTTTTCATTCTATATTTGTTACAAAATTCTGCTATAATCAACTTAAACCCTGTTCACGAGAGGAAGAAAAAATGGAATCTTAATGTAAAACTTTTAAAATAATTGGTGCAGCCTCTTTAAATATGGAAGCAAAACTCTCCTGAATACCCAGCAGGAACTAAACGTTATTGAAAGCTTCAATATCTGAAAGGATTCACCACACATTTGCATTTGCACAAGTAATACCTGTTCTTGTTTACATCATTCAAAGCTGAAAATCTTTCATAGACTATCTACGCTGACTAAATGACCCTGGGCATTCACTTAAACCTTTTGAGTTATGTAGTGTGAAACTTGACTTTAAATTTAGACAGTTAAAGTTATGAGTGATGGGAATTCATGAAAGGTAGCAAAGAGTTGACAGGGTGGAAATTCTTTATCTTTCACCTTCAGTTAGTAAAGAAGAAAGAGAGTTACATTGGCAGGATCTGAAGGTCAATGCTGTATAGTAAAAAAGCCTCGGCTGAACTTGAACTGAAAGCGGACAGTGAAGGAGACCCATTTTAGACATTAGAAGATAGGAAATGACAGGAAATGTCCAAAAATGAGAATAATAGGTCACAAATTGGGAAGATAGGGATGGGCAAGTCCAAAGGCAAATGTCAAAGGCAGGACAACTTTAGCATTAGGAAAACAGAAGCACAGTCCTTAAAGGTCTAGAAGACAATTGAATTGAAATATTGTTGAGGCATCCATCTCTTTTCCTGAGAAAGTACCAGTAAATTTAAAAACCACTCATTAATGGAACTAAAAAATTAAAGTTAATACAGTCAAACACTTTCACTAGGTTACTTATAATTTAGAGAAACTAATTCCAAAATTTTTTCTCTATCTCACTTTTTGTCAATAAATGTTTATAATTTTTTTCTCTCTCTCACATATTTATGTCTCACTTAGTATATTTTACTTCAAGCAATTTCATCTCAAATTTAACTTTTTAGTCTTTTTAAGAGCTGATATCAAAATCTTTGATTTTAAAAGATAGCTAATAAAAATTGAAGTCTGAGATCCACTTAGAAAGCTGTAACTAATTAAGGTAGATTCTAGTAGGTAGTCAGGGCAGGTAGCAGGGGGTGGCCTGAGATGTTCCCTAAGATGGGAGCACAGTAGTTAAAAAAACAGTAATATAGAGCAAAGGCCAGAGAAGGACAGGACACCTTGGAATGTAAGGCAAATGATGAAGAGGCTTGGGAGGGGGCTATGATCCTGGGTATAGACCCCTTCTACCATATGTAGGGCACCACAGTTTCAAAGACATATCGGAGGCCCTTGGATTTGATCTAAAGGCAATAGACTAGTTTTTATGCTAATGTGTACCAATCAGTAAAAGCCAGATCTGTATAAGAAAATATGTATGAGCTACGGAAAAAACTATCAAAATGACTGTAACTGTTAACGAATTGGAGCTGTAGCCCCTCCCATACTTACATGGGAGTTCTCCACTGGTCTGCTTATCTTTCTTTTATATTTCTCCCAAAAAAGCTACTTTCTGCTTCCAAACTATCTTTGCTTTTGGTGTTCATTCTTTGGCACTGGCAGAACATGTACCCTGGTTCAAGCTCTCTGGCATAATAATGATATTTTATTATGGATCACAGTTTACTTGTTGGCCTCAATTTAAAGCGGTAGCTTAACCAACATAATACATGTTCCACAGGCATTCTTTAACTTGACGATGATGTAAGAGGAATTGCACATTGGCACTATCTTCCTTTGGACATGCCCTATGGTGACATTCAGGTTTCTGTTTCACAGAGAATGTTAAAGAAGCTCCTATTGAAAAACGTTCAGATCTGCATTTCCATAAAGCTCTCACCGGGATACATTTTTTCACTGAAATGCTCCAATTGAACCATTTCTCTTCAGACTATTATAATTCAAAAATATGGGCGAGTCTTCACATATGGATTCCACGAGTCTGTGAATTTAACAAACGAAAAAATATTAGAACAAAAATGCACTGAAAATGTACAGATTTTTTTCTTGTCATTGTTATCTAAACATTATTGTATAAAAACTCTTTAGCTCTAACATAGTAGGTTCCATGTGGAATCTAAAGACAATTTTAAAAATATGGTAGAAACTGGATAAGCTGTGAGCAAATGGCATGCCACTTTTGTGTAAGGTGGTTAGATAGCTACATATTTTGATATCCTTGTGGTCTGGGAATACATTTCTCAATGATATCAAGGGACAACAGTGCTATCCCATAAGTCAAGAAGTTTTCCCTTTTATCATAACTTCAAAATGTTTGTTGTACGGTTTAAATATTTAAACTGACTGCAGGTGTTGCCCTTTCCTTCTACTGAGCCTGAACGTACCGTCTGTGCTCTTTTTGCTAAATACTTCACCTTGTCATGATCACCCTACCTGCACTTCCCATGAGGTGCACTTTGCCATGGAATCACAACTGGAGGTTTCATGGTGAAAGCCCATTATTACGAAGGTCACAATTTCTTCTTGACAACAAAACAGATTCTCATTTACTCATGATGTATAGCAGAAAAAGCTGAGAGTCAGGTGTCAGTTTACTCAGGAAGTCAGAGCACTCCAGACTGTGAATTATGCTGTTCTCTGAGGAAGACCTAGGCACAAGAAAATCAGCAAAGTAGTGAGGAACGTTTTGGTGAGAAGTGCACAAATGTTTTTATAAGCATCTGAAATGAATGTCCTCTTCAGGTTGGGACTGTCTCTGGAAAAAAAAAATGAACTTACTGGATTGGACTGTCTCATTTTAGTGAAGATAAAATACTGAGTTAATAGAGACCAGGTGGCAGAACTTAACTGTCATGAGAAAGATGAGTTAAGTGATTGAAATATTTCAATGTCACATTGAAAGCCAATGTCACACTGGCCCAACCATCACTATGTTGACAGTGCAACACAGCGTTTCAAGAAATAATTAAGATTGACAGGCAACAATTGGTGCTTGATTTATAAAACAATCAACAGGCAAAAACTCAAGGTGGATGATCAGGACATCAAGGGAAACTATCCCAATTAAAAAGTCATGCAATCTTGCACTCTTTCTGCATCCAGTCTCTTACAGGCTCAACGGAAGGAAGGCATCCAGCTTACCGAAACACTGTGGGGATATGTTACGTAATGCTCACTCCAGTTCGTCTCCAAGAGAATTCATGAATATTTACTCAGTGACTGTATCCTGGGGATATGTGCTCCTGAGATAATAAATGGAATCAGGCCCAGGTTCAGTTCACTCCGACTCCTCTTGTTCCACAGAGAACATTTCCGAAGTCCCCAAGCACATAACTGAAAGCAAAACACTTCTTGTTAGTGTAACTCTCTGTTCTGCTTACCACTGCCATGTAACAAATTTCTTCAAAGTTTGGTGGATTAAATAAGCATTTTGGTTTTTCTTCTTCTTTTTTGTTCAAGGAATTGGAACATGTTTAGTTGTGAGCAGGCTTTCCCTTATGAGTTCTCATGTTGAGAAGAGCTCAGCTGAGACTCTCTTCGACAGTAGTCTGTGTTGATTCTCTGATGGTGTATTATCAGAATTTTGGATTTCTTACATAGAAGTTTATGTCCACCTGGACACTGTGCAGCCTCTTTAGATCTAGGTTTGGACTTATGCTTCCTGATTCTCCAATCTACCACCAACAACCAAATTAGGAGAAAAAAAGAGGGGGGTTGGAGGCAAAAATTATTTAGGTCATGAACCAAAAGAAATCCATATCCACCCTTTAATCACTAGGAGGTAAAATTTATCATAGTGGAAAAAGTCAAAAGGAAATTCCCAGAACTGTCTTTTCCATTTAGGCTAAATTAGTAATTCAATAGATATGTCCCTTGGAAAATGGCAGAAATTAGTGCCACCTCTTGAGTCATTAAGGATGCAGAGGTGACAGCCTCTATCATTTTTTCTTTTTATTTACTAAAATGTAACGACTACGAAAGATAATGTGTTTGGACTTTGAATGTGAACCAGCAGACATTCACGTAAAGAACAGACAAATGGCTGCTGTTTAGTGGACATGGCTAGAGCATATTAGTGTAAATTTATGTATGTTTTTATTGACCAACTTTCCCATTGTTGTGACAAAACGATGAACATTGATAACTAAGGGGAGAAAAATGCTTATTTTTTAAAATTTCAAAGTTTCAGAGGATCTGGTGCATGATCACTTGGCTACAGGGTAATAACATCAGGAGAGGGCAGGGTATGGAAAAGTTGTTCATTTCCAACCAGGAAACAGAGAGGGCGGGATTAGCCAGAGAGGAGGGAACCAGGACAGGACAGCATAGAGTTGCCAAGGTTATGCTCACATGGCTTCTCCAGACACTTCCAGACATGTGTCTTGCTAGTCTCCTGAGCATCTCTTGAAAATCAAACTGTCCATCAAACTATCATATTATCCTACATCATAATTGATTTTAAGAATGCATATTTTTTTCCTATCATAAAGAAAGAAACAGCAGCAGTAAACATTCACATGGAAGGAACACTAATTGCATTTATGGCTTTTCTCTAAAACACAATAGCTTGCTTCTCATATTATAGTCCATAAGTTCCTGGACCCATAGCTATACTGTAGAGAACAGCTATCTGATTGAAATAGGGTGATATAGATATGGTGAGTGGGAATTATCATGTTGGAAATTGTAGTAAAAGATATGTTGTCCAGAAATGGGTATTTATAGTCTGTGAAGATTAAGAAACTACCCAAATTTTAGAAGAAATTTCAGATCCAGTGCGTTGGGAGGTTGCAAATATTTCATTGGTAATTTAGGACAAATGATTGTGACCAACAGCTCTCATTACTAAACAGGAAGCTCAGCCCTAATTCCACATTAGAGTGCACTACTCTTAGTCATTTGATGGGTGATAGAGAAGATAAATTTGGATGAGGGGCTATTTGAGAATGTATTTTGTAGCTGGTCCAGGCTACAGTACAAATCATTTTTTCGACAGACCTGTTGCTTAGACCATATAATTCAGTTTACTCCACAAGAGGAGTGAATGTACTATGGGTTTCCCCAAAAATCTGACAAGCCGCCTGCAGTTGTAAAAGTCTTGTCAAAGCACAGCCCTGCCAACAGGTTTATATATCAGTTATCTGTTTTTCACACTGCAAAAGTAAGGTTAAATACAGGCAGCCCTTGTTTTGTGAAGTTCTGAAGTACACAATAAAATTATAATTCCATGGACATATATTAACTGCAATTGCATGAAGAATAAGCTTGGCTCCCAGCCCCTCAGCCCATGAATCAATGTGAAAATCATAGATTCACATCATTACCATTGACTACTCAGTAAGTGGTCACTAGAACCAACTACTTGGTTTACATAGACAGTGAAGTGTCTATTTGTGTTGCCTTCTCGTTTCCTGGTGATAAATTCATGGGAATTAGGAGAAATCCAAAATACAGGCATTTTATAGAACCAAGTGGTGTGATAGAGGGAGGTAGGGGAATGATGATGGTGTGGGAGGGCCAAAATGGGGGCGAAGACGGGATTGTAAAGTTGATGTTATATATATATATATATATATAATCAATTTAATATATATATATATTACATCAGCTGTATATATATGCACAAAATACTCAAGCTCAATGCAAACATTTTGTAGTGTGTGTGTGTGTGTGTGTGTGTGTGTGTGTGTGTGTGTGTGTAAATGGAAAATTAGGAAAACCAAATAATAAAAAAAGAAAGTTGTTTGAAGGGAGAGGGAGAGAGAAAAAATGAGAGGCAAAAAGAGAGCGAGAAAGAGACAGAGAATATGGTGTGTCCCATGACATATTTGGATATATAACGATAATAAAAAAGATAACATTTGAAAATTTTTGATACATTTTAAAATCAAATACTTTTCTTTCTTTTTTCAAATTTTTGCAAATTTATATAAACTTGTAAGAAATAATGCAAACAGATCTCATGTACCCTTTCTGCGTTTTACCCAATGGTGGCATTTTGCAAAAATTTGAAATACCATATGACATCCCAATTGTCAACGTTTCTAATGTTTAGAGCCATAGTTTACTAAAGAACATTGCTTTTTAATATTTTTTTATTTTCTCTATACTTGTGGATAGCTGAGACTAGTGTTTTGCCAGTAATTTTAAACTCCATGAAGTAGGCATAATTTTGTCTGTTCATCAGGGCAACATTTCATGCTTGCACAGTCATTTTTTTTTTTTCTGAATCTAGAATACCATGCAAACAATAGGATTTTCCATAGTGCCCAGGCCTCTAATTCCAGTATTCTGCAAGTCTGAGGTCAAGGCATTTCAAATTCAAGTTCAGCTTGGGCAACTTAGCAAAGGGCCTAAGTATGTTACTCAGTGCAAATTTCTTGAGTTCCTTGTCCAGTACAAAAGAAAAAAAAAGTTTATAAAATTGTAATGGAAGCAATTTTGTCGACAAAACAGAAATTATTTATCCATATCTTATAGAAAAAGTTGTCAACCCTGCTTTGAGTTAGTAGGCCCTTTAAGAACTTAAAAATGCTCACAGTTAGCAGGTTATATTATCTGAAAGAAACCAACAGTTGTTATGGAACAGATTTAAGAACTGCCAAGAAAATCACACCTTGAATACAAATGAGCAAATAGGTGAAATTAAAGATATTTGAAGCCATAAATTTCCTAACTTTAGAGAGCATGGCAGTGCTTATCAGGCAGGGTGGCTGGTAACAAATGCTGAATGAAATGCATTTTGCTTTCTACACAGAATTTAACCAGAATATATCTGTGATTATTTTGTTTTTGTCCTTTCTGTCATGTCTTTATATAAAAAGTGGTATCATAAGGAAAAAAAAAACAATTCTTTCAAACTTACTTTTTTGTTGATCTGTCTAGTTTAATAAAAGCAATTACACGTTACATACAAAAATGTCCTGAAATATAAAGGATTTCTTTTTTTCCCTTTGCCTATACAATATCTTCAACAAAGGAGTTAATTTTATGCACTTATGCTAAGGCATCCTGAGTAGTTTTCAAAATGCAAGAAATTTTACTTCATAGAACATATATTTTATTAGCTCTTATTTTTGAGATTTTTTTTTTTTTGAGACAGGATCTCATTCTGTAGCCCAGGGTGGTTCTGAACACATGTTGTACCCCAGGCTGGCCTTGGACTCATGACAATCCTCCTGCTGCAGTCTACCAAGTGCTGGGATGTACCACCACGTCCAGCTTTGTGTGGTGCTGGAGAATCTAACTCAGGGCCTTGAACCAATAAAGCAAGCATTTTAACTGCTGTGCCATTATTCCTCCAGCCTTTATTTTTTGAGCATTTAAAGATAGCTAAACATATGTGAATTGATATTATCTTTTGGAATTTTAAACAATATTCCAGAAGGTGATACTTATTAGCTTTACTAGTTTCAAAAATAGAAGTGTTCAAGTACCAGAAAAATTAGTATCATGTTGTGTTACTTTCTCTATGCCCATTTCTGTCCAAGATAACTTCATAATACAATCAGATGTTGAGCATAGGATAAAAAACACTGGAAGAGATGTAACATATAAATATAAATAAATAGAAGAATAACAAGTCCTAAAAATTACCAGGAGAAAGCATCAGTCTAGCAACCTTGTTTGAACAGCGTGAATATCTCGTTGATTCTAAAGGAAAATAAAAATGAATGAAAAACTTTTGACTAACATTTTGTTTTATGCCTATAAGAAAACTATTAAGCCATTTCCATTTATTTTCACCTTGCTGTGTAAATTTGGGTAATACACTTAACACCTTCAATTAGTCATTTTTCCCATGCATAAAATGGCAGCAATAAAGAGTATTCACTGCAAATGTTATCTTGAAAATTAAAAGAATTATTGCTTGTGACATGCTCAATACAAAGCTTTGTAAAAAGTGCTCTGATAATTATAATGTTCGGTGAAGGCACTTTGAGTTCAGGCAGCAATCCCCTTTTTTAAAGCTAAGTGTTCCATGATGTGATAAGTGTTATTGAACCTATTTGAAACAGTGATAAGTCAAAAGCCAATGTATCCATTGGCATGATCTGGTCTCTGGGGCAGTGAGCTGAAGGAGTTCTCTTCTTATACCTAAAATACAATGAGTTCCAACATGTTTACTAATGTAAAAAGTATCCACAGCTGAAAAAATAGGGAGAATTAGAAACTGGAAAGTGAAGTGTGTAATAAATGTGCAAACATAAATAAAGCTAAGAGAGTTGCCCTTTTCTGTGTTGAAGTTTTCTAAACTCAGTGTCTTACCAAAGGACAATTCAGAAATGTAAAATTTCTTTTCTATGATCATATCAGCAGTCTTTGAATGTAGAACTTCCTTACTCATTTTATATGAGAAAATCATTATTACATGAGAAAAATCATTTTCAGTTACTTGCCTCAGTATGTCATTGAGTTTGAAGTTTAAGTGTAGGAGATTAAAAAGAACTAAAAAAAATAGGCTTTGAAAAGAATGTATGAATCCAAAATAAAAAAAAATGAGGTATATGGCATTATCTTAATTACTTTCTTGTTGCTTTGACACTACATCCACATTTTAAGGGAGGGAAGATGTATTTAGCTGACAATTTCAGGCAGTCTCACCACAATCCCTTCATGGGCCAGTCAGCAATAGTGCAGGCAGGAGGCAGACGCTGGACAGCTGCTCATAGTCTTGTAGACAGAAAAGCCAATCCAGGCAGGAGACAGCTGATATCCGGAGACTCAGGCAAGGTTAGATCCTCCTGCAGAAAAAGCTGTAACAATATTTCTTCTTTCTTCCCTCAACTTCAGCTGCCAGTTGGGTCTCCCACACCCAGAATGGGTTTTTCTCCCTCACTTTCTGGCCCATAAGTTGATAACAAACACCTGAAAGATCTGGCCTGGGCACCCCAGTCTCAATTAATTGACCTAACATCTCCAGTTAAATCCCAACCATCTACTTTTCTCAGTAAAGCTTTACCTCCTGATAGCACAAGGTTCCACAGTCATCCCTATACTTCTAGAACATGAAGCTTTTGAGGGTCACCTCAGATCCAAACTAGTTCGGGCATTCAAAGAGATTTTATTAAATTGAGTTAAACTGTCTTAAGATCAAACAAACAGAGAACCCATCATTTTAGATTCATTTGTTATTCAAAAATAAATAAAAATCATATATTGAGTTTTTATTTCAATACATTGAATGATTATTAAATTTTATCAAGTAACACATAAAATTTTGATTAAAATAAAATAAGCAAAAGTGATTTAAAAATAGGCAAATAATTTGAACAGATATTTCTTTCAACAATACCTAAAAATTTCTTGCTAGTATATAAATAGTACTCAGTATCAATAATCTTTAAGAAAAGACCAATCTAAACCTCTGTAAGATACCATCTCACACCCACTATAAAGACTGTTTTCAAAACCTCGAAGAGATAAATGTTGGTGTTTATCGAAAAAAGTAACTCTTGAACACTATGAGAATACAGATTATATTAAAAAAACTGTCTAAAAATAAGTTACAATTAGAACCATCACATGACCCAGCAATCTTTTTCTTTTGGCATGGAACCAAAGAAAATGAGTTAAACACCTCACATAGATAGCTCTGTTTCTGTATTTGTTGCAATATTCTTCACAAAGTCAAGATATGCAAACAACCTAAGTGTACAATGACCAAGAAATGAACAAAGAAACTCTAGCACATGTTTATAAAATAAGAAATACTATTAAGTTCTAAAAAAACTGAGGTTTTTGGCAATTTCTATAACACGGATGGACCTGAAGAACATTATGTAAAATAAAGAAACTGATAGCAGAAAGAAAAATATTCCATGATTTTACTTATAAAGACATAAATAATCAAACATAGAAAATAAAGCATTACTATCAGAAGGGTTGGTTAAGATAACAAAGACAGAGAGGACACAAAATGGGTTGGTAGAATGAGCAATCCTGGAGAGCTAAGTCACAACATTAGGGACTATGGATCATAAAATTTTTACTGTGAATTTGGTAGAGGTCCAAGGAGTATATGTTAGCTATTCTTATAAAAGTTTACAAGATGGGTAGTTATAAAGTGATTAATTTTCAATTTTCACCACCATAGTAATAGTTTGACTATATATGTTTTTAATGCCATATTTTAGACCTTAAATCTCCATTCTATAGTTTATTTTTAAAATACATTAACAAGTATGTACCACAAAATATGATTAAAAAAACTTAGCTTGATAAGCCAAGGATGTTAAAACAAAATAAAAGAGAATGAATATCGGCATTAGTCTACAGAAGGAAAACTCAAATTAATGCATAATTTGACAATTAACATGCAAGACCACCCTGAAATGCTCTCTCATAAAAATAAGTAATCTGATAAAGACAGTTCAGTGATTAGAAAGAAAACAAGAAGCTCTAATAATCAACAATAAAAATTGACATTCTAAAATTAAAATGAATCAAAAAATACGACAGGTACTTCACAATAGGAGACAGGCAAATGGTTAATGAATAAATGGTTAATATTTAGCATATGAAAATATGCTAAATATTGCTCATTAAGAAAATGCAAATTAAAACCATAAAACACATTTACAATATATCCTTAGAGTAACTAAAGAAAAAAATTAAACGCTTGCTAAGCATTTAACGGGGAAGCACATTTCTAATATATTACGAGTGAGAGTTGAGAATGGTACTATCAATTTGAAAATCTTTTGATTTGTTTTAAGAATAGTAATTATGTGCCTAATGTATGAAATACAAATTCCACCACTAACAGAAATATTATTATATTTGCACAAATGTGTACAAGAATGTTCATTATGTATTTATTCACAATAGCTAAACACTATAACCATCCCGAATGTCTGCCAACATAAAAAGTTCCCTTTATTATTCATACTATAAAATGTTATTCAGTAAGTAACAATAGAATGAATATCGATGCCACACAAGTGAATTCCCCAGCTATCACTTTAAATGAATATACAAGATAATATCTATGATTTCATAAATAGGAAGGACAACAGCAGGTAAAACTAACCCATTGTTTAAGTAATCACAGTACTTGGGTGGAGGGACTTGGAAGTCTGGGAAGGAACATGGAAAAGCTTTCAAATATGATAGGAATATTCTATTTTCTATTCTGTAATATATTCTATTACAATGTATCTAACAAGGCTGAGCACAATGTTTTGTAAACGTGAAAAACTGCTAAATATCAGCTGTCAAAGAAACTCAGAGTAAGACCTTAAAAAGTTAGCATGATATGTATTGGACTGCCTAAAATATAATGCCTTAAGTTTTCAAGGATGAAGAATCTGTACATTTACAGTTTTGACTAAATATTGAAAAAATTCAGAAGTTTATTTATTTATTTATTTATTTTTTGTGTGTAACGTGTTTTCTCCATGATTCCGTTTCTCTATTTTCCTGGAAAGCAAATAAGTTGACACAATTGCTGCTTTTTTCAGACTACTGGTTCCCTGAGTTTGGGGTCTATTTTTATTTTGCTTTGTTTTGTTTTTGATCTTTATTTTTGTTTTTTTTTTTGTTTGTTTGTTTATTTCTAATCCATCTTCTCTGTTATTTGGGATTATTTCTAATGCTCTATTGTTAATTCTACTGAATTCTCTTTTAGGATCTATTTGCTACTCATGTAATGCTTATTTTTTGTTTCCAATGTACAGTTTTCTAGATTTTCCATGTTTGTCTTCTGTGCCACCCAATTTTAAAGAAAAAGGCAGATTTGTTTTTTTTTCCATTTTCTAAACATATAAACCACAATTTTTTTCTGAACCTGCAACTATCATCAATACTTTGTTTAGAACTTACTCTTGAGACATTATATTATCTATGAAATTTTTGCGTCTTCTGAATTGACTGGACTTTTCAGGATTTTAATTATATTTTCTAGCTTTTTAGAAAAGTTACAATAGGAGTACTGGACAACGTCAATGTTACTTTTTTGTTGATTTATTTTTTAAATGGTATCGTATTCCTTTAAATAACATTGAACTTTTCCTGGTATGTTGTTCAATTACTTGGAATCTATTTAATACTTTTGAGGTTTACTTTTTAGTTTTGTTAGATTAGCACAGAGCAACCTTTAATCTAGGGTTAATTTATTTGTATTATGATGCTGATGCTTTCAAAGACACCTACGTCCTACCATATATACATATATACATATATTAAAACATATTTACATATATATATATATATATATATATATATATATATATAAAATACACACACACACACACACACACACACACACACACACACACATATATATATATATATATATATATATATATATATATATATATATTTCTTTTTTCTACAGCACCTGTGTTATTATATACTATTCTGAACCACATATGAGCTTTTGTAACCTCCTCCACTTTCTGGAGGGACTTTCTCTGGGCTGGTGTATCTTCCTTTAGTAATCTGTGTTTGTTATAGTCTCCTCTGTGAGTATATGCACTTTCCCTTTTGTCCGATGTTGTGTCACAGGTTGTAGCCATTACAGCCTCTCACACTCTGATTTGTGTCTCCAACATTGGTCCTTTGTCAGAGCCCTACACCTGCCCCACAGCACAGACAATCCCGGAGGCAGGGCAGTGAGGCATCCACAGGGCTAGCGTCATCCGTTTTAACTCATTCGGGACTCACTTTTTAATTGTTCCCTGCTACCCAATACCCAAAAAATGTTGTTTCTCATATTTTGTCTAGTTTTCCAGTTGTTAGTGTATGTAATACACAATAATTCCATTAAACTTGAGGATTTGTGCACATATAGATGGCGCCAACTTCCCCTCCCCCTTCCCGTCTGCTTTCTCATGGCCCCCTCCTCCCTCATCCTCTGTCTCCCAACATCTCACTCATTTGACTTTTGTTTACTTATACTTTGAGTTTCTGTTTTTAGAGAAACTGTGATATTCGGTCTTCTGAGTCTGGCTTGCACTTCCCTGAGCACAATGGTTTCAAGTTACACCTGTTTGCCTACAAATGCTTCTTATGTATCTGTCTTTATGTCAGACTAGCACTTTAATATATATATATATATATATATATATATATATATATATATATAATTTAGCTATTAGTAATTGTGTTGCTATAATAGACATCTGTTATATGGTTCTTTTATTTTAAAAATATACATATATTTGTTATTATTTTGACATATATATATATTTTCAAATTCTATGACACACTAGAGACATGAGATTTGGGGAATCAATAACTTTCTATGGTCACCTCTTTATAGACATTCACCCCTTTCCTAGTTGGCCTTTGCCCCTCTTTGCCCCTCTGTCACTCATGTTGGGACCTTTTTATGCCATTATTTTTGTGAATTTTCTAGAAGTGATACCCGTCTATAGTCACTCTTTTTTTTTTGTCTAGTTCACTCAGCATTATTCACTCAAGGTGGCCTCATTTTCATTAAAAAAACTTTATACCTGTCTTTCTTTATGGTTATGTAGTATTTTATTATATAGATGTACCACGTCTTTTTGAACTATTCCTCTACTAAGGGGCAGGTAGGTTGTTTCCAGGATTTGGCTATTAGGAATTGTGAGGCTGTAAACATGAATATGCATGTGCCTTTTTGGTATGTTAACTTTATTTCTTTTGGGAACATGTCCAGTAGAGCAGTAGCTGGATCAAATGCAATTTCCATAATGGTTGTACCAGATTACATTCCCACTTGTAGTGGCATAGAGAGTTTTTTTTTTTTTTTTTTTTTTTCTGGCACCCTCACCAACACTTGTTATTTTTGAATTCTTGATGTAGGCCATTCTCACTGGAGGGGATGTGAGATCTCAACTTTGTTTGCCTCTGTTTCCTTAGTAGCACTGGAGTTATAAATTATAGATGTGCATCACCACACCCAGCTTAGCTAGTGCTGGAGAATAGAACCCATGGCCTTGCACTTGCTAATTAATCACTGTAGCCTCTGAGCTATGCCTCCAACTCAATGTTTGGTTTTCTGAGGCATCTCTATACTTCTTTCCATAGTGGTAGCACCAGTTTTACAGTCCCACCAGCAATGTAAAATGTTCCTTCTCCCCCATGTCCTGGCCAACATCTATTAGTTTTTGAATTCTTGATAGAGGCTATCTCTCTGGGGTGAGATCATCTTTCATGTGATTTACTTCTTCATTCAACTGCTTTGTCTGCAGATTAGATTTTTTTAGAAGGGGATCAAAAATTCTAACTGATACCAAAAATAAAAGCTATCACAGTATGAAACATACTGTCACCTTTGCGTAGAGAACAGGAAAAATACAAAGTATTGAAAATATACTGGTGATAAATATTTACACATTTTACAGACCATTTATTAGTTGGCCACAACAAAATTTTTCATTAGATACATATAAGCACTTTTTGAGTTCAGAGACTTTTAAAAAATAATCTAGGTAAGTAAGGTAAATATTCCTATATACATCATCAAATTTGGGGAAATGTTTATTTATAAATATTTTAAATAAAGTTCTCTCGAAGAAAAAGGATGAAGAGAATGATAGAATTTTTCTTGTATTTTTTGTAATATGATTTTCTTTCATTCATCTAAGAATATTTAATAAACTTATTTATTTATTTATTTATTTATTTGTTTATTTTTTCTGAGGCAAGGTCTGTAACTCAGGCTGGCCCTGAACTTCATTATGTAGCCTGGGCTGGTCTTGAATTCACTCAGCTTCCTCCTTTGTCAGTGTCCATAGTATTGAGATTATAGGTCTGTACCACAACACCTGGCTTATTTAGTGTTGGCAAAATCAAACCCAGAGCCTTGTTCTTGATGAAAAAATGATTTAATGGTGAAGCTATGTCCCTAGCTCCCTATTTTACATTTGTATTTTTTAGCACTCTTTGTGCCTAGTTCACTGAAAACTCAAGTTATGTGGCCATCTATACCATGAGGAAGAAAAAGCATGGCACACATTTTTGCCTAACCATCTCCTGGTCTCAGATCTCTTATTGAAAGTATAAAAGGGTTCTTTTAATGAGACAAAAATAAGATTTATTGCACAAAGCACATATGATATAGAAGTTAAGGGAAAACAGATATTGTGTATGGATGCATTTATGTTTGTTTCCCTGTAATTGAAATTGATCATCAGATATGCTTATATCTTTGCTTAACTTTGGCAAACAGGATAGTCTTGGTAATTTGGGCGTTAGACTTACTCATTTGTGAATAGCAAGAAAGATTAATATTCTCAAAGACAATATGAAAAAAATCCTGATTTCTTTCCTTTCTTCTGAATAAAATTGTGTCAATCTGATTTCTAGACAAATGCTATAGTTTTGTTTATAAAAGTCCTTAAAATTGAAAATTTTAAATGATATTTTTCCCAGGAGAATTGAAGAAGATATTAAAATCATGTTCATTAATTCATGTGTTCAACAAATATGTATTAAGTACTTCCTCTGTTTCAGCGACCATATATCTGAGCAAACCAGGGTACATCAAAAATGGCAGTTTTAATACTGAGGCTTGATTTACCCTTTTTTTCTTGTTTGTACAGTTGGATTTAATTTTTCACGGTGGGTTATTTACATTATATTTACTATGTGATACTGAAATTACCAGACTTTTAATTGCAACTCGGAATTATCAACATGCTTGAAATAAAATAAAGACTTGGATAGTTTGAAAAATGAACTCAGGTAGTGATTGAGTGCAAGCCTTTCCCAAGTAGGTGAATAGAAATAGATATCAGAAAGATAACTCCAGCTGCATATGTGGCCCAGCCATACTTTTATTTTGATAAGTCTCTCTGACTCTGCTGGAAACAAATTTTTTGAATGGTATATTTGAGTCTTAACTCCATTGCTAGAATAACACGATCCAATGAGGGTGATGTTTACATTTGTAGTAATAGACAGAAGAGAGAGGAGACTTCCTTCAGCAACACCCCTCCCAAAGATGTGCTGTGTTTTATGGTGGCTACCTGGAAGCGCACATTTTTCTTTGTCAAGCATCCGAAAAGCCATCCTGATAAAGTATTTCTGTAAGTGGCTTCAGAAGATTATTTATGACTCTGCAAGGATGCCAGATTGCCTCATTTTGAGACAATTAAAACAGGAATTTAGGCAGCCGTTATTTGCATCTTTAGGAGAAAAACCCATTAACACAAGGCCAGGGGATCGTTGGGGCCCAGAGAAGCTACCTAGAATAATAATATTGGAGCTCCACAAACGCCAGCAGCTAGAGCCAATGATGCCTGCTGGAGTGGGCTGCGTGCACATGCACAGAGATGGAATCTGATAGTCTTTTATTGTGGTAACTAATATATTTTTTATGAAGCAGACTGAAATGAGACTCCCGAGGAAGCCTCAGAAAAGACTGATCATAGAGAGTAAAACTGGTGACAGGAAGATTAGAAAGTAGAACTTATCACAGAACAAATAAATCATGATCAAGATTGTGTGTGGAAAGACTAGAAAGCAGACGAAACTCCAGAAATTCACCTTTTGCTGGAGGATGGCCTAATGAATTATCAATAGGTCTATTTATATTCTTTAATATTTTACCAATTATGAGGCAAACCAATTGTTGACTAGAAAAAAATGTCATCTCTCTGTGAGGAGGCTAGGCATTACATTAGGAAATAACTAAATGTAGATTTAAAATGAAAAGAATAAGGGGTAAAGGACTGTTCCAAGCATGTACCCCATCTTTTTCAATTAAAAGCTCCCAGTCTCTGTGTTAGCAATTAACACACGACTTTACCAACTCCCAGAGTTGGCATTGAAAAAGATATTCCAAATTGGTGAAATAAAGACTTAATTAGCATTCAATAAAACAATGCCAATGTATTTGAATAGTTAAGAGCAAGGTGCATCTGTAAAAATAAATAAGGTGAGAGAGAAAGGTGAATAGATTTTTTTCTTTATTTTTTTCCTATTCTTGGGTTAGCCACTTATTCATACTTAAGAAAAACAAAAACTAGGGCAGGGTCTACTGTTCAAGTATTATGCTGGACCCTGGAATAGAAATATATAAAAGATTTATCTTCTTTTCTGAAAAATAAAACTTATGCTTGAAGAAGCAAAAACATTGTGTTTGATACAGATGATATATGTTATAGGTACTTCAGCCAGTAACACAGAGGTAAAAATATGGGATGGTGGCAGCTGTTTTCTTTCTCTATAAGTGAGATTACTTGCCTACAGGTTAGAAAACTCTGTCAGTCATAGCCTCCTAGAAATGTAAAACCAAGACTCACAGTAGAGGGTTTTTTTTTTTTTTTTTTTTGTATTGGCAATTGAAAAAACGTTGGCAAATTTATCTACTCATTTACTTTATGTATTCTGATTCTAATTCTAATCAGAAACATTAATTTAAGTCTTACTTAATACCAACCTTGTTTTATGTTGTTTCGGCTTTACAATATTTTTTTTTGTAAAAGTAAGCAAAAATAGCCAACAAATGATGAAGGAAATATCGATGGCGGTTGTGCTTCTGACCTATATGGTTGTGACTTTGACCTGTATGTAATTAACAAGTCGATTTTATGTTGTGCTCATGGAACTTTAAGATTCTAATAACAACTGCATTAATAGAGATAATATCAATTTTTACTATATTTTCTCATTTCTAAACCCATCTTTTATTAAATAAGTATTTTTGGAACTAAATTTATAGACTTAAATAAATGTACATATACATATTATATATATATATATATATATATATATATATATATATATATATATGATATATGCACACACAGAGATATATATAATGATGTGCATATCTTCTCCCTTAAACAGGAACTTTATTTTTATAGGATTTGAAGTTTAATATCTATTACATTATTCTGAAAATATACTTTCAAAATCACCTTGTAGTCAATATTGTCTTACCTCTTAAAGTTATTTTACTTTTAAGGATGAACTTTCAGTCATGTTTTAAGAATGTGAATAAGAGTGCATGTGTTTAAAGTTCCTTTCATTCAATATTTGAGAAGGTTTTTTTGTGCGAATTCAGGTGGTTTGCAGGTCATTTCTCCAGAATGCAGCTGACTCAATTAGAAGAGGGAGCTCCTTTTGATCTGTAAATACAAATGGAAGGCTGCCATGAATTCCCTTGTGCAGGAGGGAGGTGCCTCCAGCATAGGAAATTCTCAGAGGATAGCTCATTTAGGTAAGATGAGAACGTGAGTCCCAGGGTAGTGCTAAGCAACTTATGGTTAAGGGGGTAAGTAGTGATCACATCCATAATGACTACATGCAATTCACTTGGATAAGATCTCCTAAGAATGTTTCCCCTAAGCATGTGCTCTTGCTTATCCTAGATATAAGAGGCTTGCAGTTAAAAAGTAAAGTTGTTCCGGCCATGAGATGCTTCCATAAGTCTGCCTGGATGGACATGAGTCATGCCTTTGACACAGACCCCAGCTCAATCGCGGGCCAGTTTTGACTTTAATAATTTCACTAATCTTTGCCTTTACATCATTTTATTCCACTTTTGAAAGATCATTTGGTTGATCATTTTATCTTTTTATACATAGGCAGCGTATTTGGAAAATAAATCTTAGGACTTCTGATTATCTTCTTCATATTTACTTATATATTTTTCTATTATCTTCTGTATCATTTCCCCACTCAACAATTTGGCCCCTTACTGCAATCAATTATGACACAAAGAACAGATTGTGAGACGATTTTTTTCAATGATAAAATTTCAAATCACTGCTGCTAATATCTTACAATAGTTAAAATGTAATGCGTTATTAGGTTTTCTTTCTTCAGTTTGTTTTCTCAGATGTTAGTTTCCATTTTAGAATGTTGTGTTGAACGTGTATTTCACATCATTCATCATATTTTATATTTTTTCCAAGTTGTTCATGGTTATTGATTATATAATCACATTAGATTTGGGAGTTCTTTATATCATCTTGAAATTTTGCCTTTGCTTCCATGAAGAGGTGGCAACAATATGAAACTTCTTCACGTTACAGTGTTACTACGACGGAAAGGAGCACAGACTATTTATTTATTTATTTATTTATTTATTTATTTATTTTGAGACAGGGTCTGGCTCTGTAGTGCAGGCTGCTCCTGAACTCACAAGGTAGTCCAGGGTGGTAGCCTTAGCCTCACAGCAATCCTCCTGACTCAGCTTCCCAAGAGCTGCGCTTACATGTGCCACCATGCCTGATTTATGTGGTAATGGGGAATTGAACTTAAGGCCTTGCGCTTGTGAGGCGAACATTTAACCTCTGAATTATTCCTTTAACCTAGCACAGACATTTTTAAATACTTGGTACAATGCAAACACTACCAGGCACAAATACGTGATAAAATCACTTTTCCACTACCTATTTGAAAAATTTATACTAGCCTGTTGGATTTTGTGTAGAAAAGACTTTAGATAAACTCTGGGAAGATTTTCTGTATCAGTATCATTGATCACTAATCCCCTTTGCAAATGAGAAGAATTTTCACTACATTCAATTTTGGTATTATGATATGAAAATATTGAACATCAAATTACTTTGTTGTTGTGTTGAATACTGGTTCCTGTTTCTCAGATAATTTTGCATGTCCAACTTATTAAAATACCTGTATTTCTTATGTTACGAGGTAAAACTCGGTAATCTTACCATAAGTTCTATTCCTGACTCATTGTTTTGTCCTACCTGCATATGAAGTCTAGGTAACCTAAAACAAAATACTGAAGCCTTTTTTATTCTGTTTGTTCAATGTTTTTATTAGGAGTTTCTTTCCTTTCAAGATAAATTTTGTCTTTGATTTTGTTTCAGTAAACAACTCATACTTCTTATAAATGTTGAGATAAATATAAACCTTGAAATAGGAGAGAGGCCATTTTGATTCCTTGAAGTAAATCTTTAGGGACAATTTTACCCAATGAAGAGGCATGCACTTAATACCAAAAAATCTGTTAGTATCACATTGACAAATGATTAGGAGAGTTGCCTTATTTTACTTGGTCTGTTTAATTATGGGAACATCAGCAATAACTTTCAAGAATATCATATATCTTCAATAGTGTATAGTTAAAAATTATATATATTTGCATATACATAAGTGCTTATATTATATATACATTTTGTTTAAATATTGTCATTATATATATATATATATATATATATATATATATATATATATATTATATGATGGGCTATGACCAGGTTGGCTATTAACATCCTAGGTGTCCTTTTAGGTTTATTTGTTTGTTTGTTTGTTTGGTTTCATTCTAGGAACACATTATTAAGCAAGCAAACAAAAAATAGTTCTTTCACTCTGAGGGTACAGTAAAAAAACATAGATTTCTTTTCCTAAGATGCTAACTTTAGAATAAAGTATGTGACAAAGCAATTCACATGAATTATGAAAACTTTTAAGAAGAGTAGCATTCAAAACTAGGAAGCAAGCAAAGCCCTCTTAGGAAAAGGAAAATCTGAATTTATTCTTAAAATATGAGTATACATTTGATCTAAAATGAGAAAGAAGAAAAGACTTTCTTTTTAATTCTCACGGGTTACTTAAATAATATTCCACAATTCTCCACATCTTTCTCTTCTTCATTTGCGAGTTTCTAACTTCAATTTTTTTTTGAAGAAAACATTCTGCCTGACTATTTCCAATTGACATAAAAACAACCTGTTGAATTCTATTTGGCTTCTAGATAAAGTAAATTCAGTATTTTTAAGGATTGAATACATTACATATTTCGTTAATAACATCAATATTGGACACATTTTTAAGCATATAACTGACTATCCAGCACTAACCAAAAAGAGTGAATGGAGAAACCACACATCATTGAATCACCAAGAACCAGCGATACCAACCTCAGGCTTCTTTACAAACTCAGGGAGGCAAGAGTCAGAATCAAAGGAGAAAATAATAGAGCATGCTCTGATCAGCTCTCAGCATAAAGGAATGGGATCCTGCTACAGACGTACTTTATGGCCTTACTCTGGATAACAAACTTGCATTTGAGGACCAAGGGAATTCTAACAGGGTCTCTGTTAATGCAAAATATGTCACATTTAATAGGAAAAAACACAGATATTCAAACCAGAGCTCTGAAATTCCTTTCATCACTTATTGCTGTGAAAGCTCTATTTAATGAAGGCCTACTTACCTTCTCTCAAATACCACAAATAATTGTAGACTCAGAATAGTTAAGATCAGTAATTGGAATATTGAAAGTCAAACATAGACTCAGGGATAAACACATTCTTTTATTTCCTCTATTCTGATGATTATATGGTGGTGATAGTTTTTTAGAAGCCTCCTGAGGCCACAAGCTGTTGACTTACTGATGTGTTTAATAGCATTACAATGTTTTAGAGAAGTTGATTCAATAAGCACATGGAATCTCGCTACAACAAAATAGTATCTGAACTGAATTGCTTCATCTTCCAAGAATGTGATTTCTTTTCATGATCCTCAAATTTTGTGGGTTTCATAATTTATCCCATAATTATGGGATAACTAAGCACTTTAGCAGCAGAAATTGCAGCTCAGCCAAAGCTGAAATGCTGATTCCTCCAGCCCCCACCTACATCTCACTTGCACAGTCATAGTTCTTCGTGTTGAATACTTTCATTCAATAATCCTAAGTAACTAATGGTCCTGGGTTACAAGTACAAAAAAGAAACATTTTTGTTTAAATATAGTCTTAAGTAAATTGGTGCTTATAAAAATGATTTGTAAAATTACAATTGCAATTACTGCACATAAAGATCATGTTACAATTAGAACACATAATCAAGTCATGTAAGAAGATCAGAAGAAGCCACAATTTTGCAGAAAGAAGGTATTAGATGAATTTTAAAAATCATAGTTTTTGATAAATTGTACATCAACTATGTTGTGCTTTATCGCTAGGTAAAATTAATGTGAAAGAATATTCCTTAGAATATTTTTCTGTATGTATTTTAAATCAAAGGGATATGCCAAAAATTACATGCTTTCTACTGCTTTTCTCTTTTGAGCGAGCTTCTCAATAGAAGATTTTTAAAAATCCAAGGGAAGTACGTCATTAAAATGGATACAAAAGAAGGGATTTTTTGAATGAAGTTTTATTTTGCTTTTCGTATCAAATAATTTCAGTCTTCTGAATATCAATGTAAATTGTTTTCTTTGTGTTCTCCGTAC
Source organism: Ctenodactylus gundi (assembly GCA_004027205.1). NCBI lineage: Eukaryota > Metazoa > Chordata > Mammalia > Rodentia > Ctenodactylidae > Ctenodactylus > Ctenodactylus gundi. The sequence goes on along the minus strand of PVKB01004130.1, from coordinate 75,190 downwards.
TGTCTTAGCTAGTTATCCTTTTGTAGCTGTGACTCAATACTCAGCATGCACAAATAGAGAAGGAAAAGTTTATTGTAACTCACAGTTTCAGACCGTCACAGTCCGTCCATAGGTGGCTGGCAATGGTGGAGGCACTTGGCGGAAGTAGAGGTGGAGGATGTCACATTTCAGAAGGAAGGGAGGATATACCGTTCTAGCTCCTTCCCTGAGGACCCCAGCCCCTTTTTGAGTCCGGCCTCCGTGTTCCATCCCTTCCAAGTTTAAACCTTTATTCCACTACATGCTGGCAATCTATAATCTACCGCACACTTACAATGTATAATTTACCGCACACTGGTCTCCCCCACACGCCTGTCACACACCCTTAACCTGTACCTCCCTCCAAACCAGACCCCCATCTCCTGACAACACATGTTTTGCATAGCTAAGCCATAACATTAAAAATAAATGAGACTTTTGGGGGAATATTCCATATACAAACCACGATACTAACTGAATTTACTATTTTTAAAAAATCTGAATGATAAATATAACCACCTACACTACAAGCTCCTTTGAATGAGAGAGCTCATATTGTTTACAGTCCCAGACTCACATCCCCAGCTGTGATTTCCAAATAATTAGCATTCTCTGGGTCAATAAGTTTTAAAATTTGAGTGGAGTGTTTAAAATCATAGTATATATTTGTTAATTTGTATCTGTGTGCAAAATTGATTTCTAAAATTATTTCTTCTGCATTTTAGAGGTTAGAAAATATTTTCGTCTACACCAGTTCTATGAAATTTTGCAACAGCTTCATGAGGCAATTATGTATGCAGATGAGGGCAAAAGTTTAAGAGGTTAAAGAATGATGTGTAGCAATAACCTGCCATTTGTAGTTCAACTGGTAGACTTATAAATTAAACTCAAGAACTTCAGCTTTTAAATATCTAAATATATTAATCAATTTAATCGCAGATTAACTATATCTTCTAAACAGATATAAAATGGCTTTCACTACTGAAAAAATAACCCTTGTAAACGATTTGAATAAAAGCAACATCTTTGAGATGCCACTTATTCCAGATGTTAGTTGACTCTCAGTGTTTGTACCAACCATGCAGCATACAATTACTGAATTAGCAAAGGCTGCCTCATTGTTTCTAAGTGAAATAGAGAATCATGTTTCTACCATTCTGCAATATTTTCTGTTACCTAATAGTATGAAATGTTGTTTTTTGTGTTTTTTAAAGAAATCACAAATAATGATGATCAATTTTATTGAAGTTCCAAACAACAAATTCTGTGGTAGGCATTAAAAACATTCATATGACTATAATTTCCATGATTTTAAGAATTTAAAAAAATCTGAAAAAGAGGAGTATCAACAGATATGGCTGTTCAATGTAATTATATTCCTGTTGCTATGGAATCATCATGAGAGAAACAAACTATCTTTGGGTAATCTATAATCTACCACACACCAGTTTCCACCACAGGGCTATCACACACCCTTAACCTCCAGACCAGGCACCATCTCCTAATAGCACAGGCCTTTCTGTATCACACACTCAGAAGGGCACAGTTGATGCCTAACATATTTTTACCACTTTTGCCTTATGAACACACTCTTTGCTGGTGTGAAAGTTGTCCAGAGAATCTCCAGCTCATTTTTATGTATTTATGCTCATCAAGACAAATTAAGGCTTTATGAAACATTGCTTGAATGAATATATTATATCCCATCACCATTGTATTTTTCAACTGAACTAATCATGCAAACAACCAAACAGACAAAAACAAACAAACAAACAAAAACAGTGACATCACCAATATCTTCTTCTTTTTCTTTCTCCTTAGAAGGGAGTAGTATTACTCTTTCACAATGTTATTGATTTTTTTCTTCTTTGAGACACATCTAAATATGCTTTATTTCCATAAATCTCTGTTCACTTCAAATTCACACTTAGTTTTGGAAATCCAGAACTTTTAATTGTGGTTTTTAGTTACTCTACCTGAAATGCTTCTGAAAATAACTACAAGTGTTTTATATGGTACTTTTAAAATATAGCATACTTATTTTTCCTAGAAGATCATTCTTCTTTTAATTTTCTTACAATTCAATCTTTCTCTTAGGATTAACACACTTAACAAAACACCAACATCACCACTAATTTCATATCTACTTAAAATATCCATGCTTATGTCAATAACACTTTGTTTTCAGCAGAGTTCTGTCTCTTTCTTTTCGTCTTGCCCAGTGTTGTGGTGACAGAACATAGTTTAATAGAAATTAACTTGCAGGTTTTTACATACTGGTTTCTTGTTTTAAAGGGTTACTATTTTCTAACAATTAAGTTAACAGTTTACAGTGACCTCAACTATATATTTCAATAACAGGGGCCTTGAACATAGACATTTAGATATTCCTTGGGCAACTAAAAGCAGGATGGAACTTGGCATCTCTGGTTTTCTTTTTCTTTATTTCCTCCTTTCATTCTTTCATTCTTTTGTTCATTTGATTTGTCTCCTTTATATTCTTAAAACCTTGGGTCAGATTGTTGTTCAGCTACTCATGTGTTTGGTTGATCATGTTAGGAGTGTCTATGGCACTTAACCTATTTCCTTTCCGTTAGAGTTGGGACACCAAACATCAGGGTAACCAAAGTAATTTGAGAAATTTACCAAGACAACTACTGTGGTTTGAATCTGGAATGCCCCCCCCCCCCCAAAGTCTCATGTATTCGAATGTTATAGATTGTCTATGGAACTATGTACTTTTGGGAGACTGGGGCCTAGTCTGGAAGGGTGGATTACAGGCATGTATATTGTATTATAGGCGTGTAGTGGGAGTTTACCACACCTTCCACACCTGGATCCAAGAGGGGCTAATCACTGGGATGAGACCTGGAAGGATATATAAGCTGCTTTCTGCCTTCCTTGGAGGACTAGTTTAAACTTGCCTTGACTTAACTTCCTGTTTTTGATGTCCTGAGAAGTTGCCTCCTCTCCCATATACTTCCATTGCTGACGGCTGTCCCAGCATGGACTGCGGCATTCTGAAACTGTGAGCTTAAATAAACCTTTCGTCCCCTAAATTTGTGAATGTCAGGTATTGAGTCAGAGCAATGAAAAACATAAGCAAGAGTACATCCAATTGCCAGCTTTTACAACATCCAGTTTCAGAACTTCTGAAACAATGGTTAGAAATGCCCTAAACTTGCAATCATTTCTTAACACAGAACTTTGATTACAATCTGTCACCCACCATGCAAGAACAATTATCTCATGAGATCAAAATTGTACCTCAAGCCATCAGAATCCTCCAGAGCTACCCAACCAAGATCAAGATAATCATCAATTAGATCCCAGTCCATTCCAAAAGCCCAGAAAACTGATCTCTGATGATTCTTCGTGAGACCAGAGTTCTCCTCTGCTCCCTAAGCTAAAGTCTTTACTTTCTTTCACTCTACTATGTTAAGGAACAAACCTGATCTTTTTTTGTCTTCTCAAGCTAAAGTTCCTACTCTTTTTGCTTACTTTCCAAATAAAGTTTTTGCCTTTAAAATTTGAATTGTTTGATGCAATTTTAATTTTCATTATCAGTATAGCTAAGGGTGATACTCTTTTTAATCATATATATATATATATATATATATATATATATATATATATATAGTGTATATAGAATGTTAATATACAACTATGCCAAAATACTTTGCTTCAATTTCTTCAGGGATATAATTTTCCAGCAAGGATTCCCTCAATAAGTTAGACGGAGTTTGCATATGATCATATATGGTATACTCCACATACAGTACTTTGTTCACCTGGGTATATTCAACAGCAAAGAATTTAAAGAATGTAAATCTGAATCATACAAATAATACTTTGTACAATTTTTAGAATGTGTAGCCAAATGTTGGCAGTGTTTCTGGGTACTTACTCCGTATTCAGTGCCACTATTTTGTCTGAAGGCACCTGCACATTCACACCACATCCCAACGCTACAATGATAAATGTTGCTTTCATAAAATGATTTCCTTTCTTTTCTGTGGGGGGATGTCTGGCGATTCCTCAGGTCCATCCTTTCAGCCTAGCCAGTTTCACAAATGTACTTAAAGTAAACATGAAGATCTGAATCTCTTAATTTGCCTGATTTTGTGGAGATCTCAGGAGCAAGCTGTTGCAAAGAAGCTGCACAGGTCTCTTCAGACCTCTGGCAAGGAGAGTCGCCCAATTTTAAATGGCCTCTCACGTAATTATTGTGCAGACTTATTTTTCTTAAAACTTTAGTTTTTCTTTTCATTGAAAATGGCTCTATAGCATTCCCTTGATACAAAGCTTCCCTGAATTATCTAAATTTAGAATCTATTTCAATTATTTTTCACCAAAGAAATCATTTTACATAAAATTTGAATGTACCTACCATCGCAGAACAGCGAACCTCCAAGAAAAACTTTAACTGCAGTCCTGAGGCTGTACATTATTGCTCTTGGAAAATTGCAGTTTTCACTTACCTTCTAGCACTGTTACTCAGTCCCTTTTAGTAATTGAGGGGAAATTCGTTTTGGTCAGAAGTGAAGACCTTTTAATTTGTATTTACATAAATTTTCAATTCAGCTTGATCTCTTATGATCACTCCTGGGCCATAGAAAGAAATTATGCACTTTGGTGCAGTTTGTTCTTTAAAATCACACGGCTATTTATCAGTATTCTGCAATTTATAAATTGCAAATTGTTCTGGGATGTGTGGGCAGCAATAGTGTATTAATATTTTATAGTCTGGTGGCATTAGAAGGAAGAGAGGCTTTTGAAATATCATCTTGTTAATCAGTTGATCTTTCCCCTCAATAATTATATCTTTCAATTTGCTTCTGAAATTACTGGAAATGGTATTTTCAGATGATGTAAAGTAAAATTCATTAAATGAAAAAAATGCCATTTGGAAATAATAGGTTCTTTTCTTACATAAAATTCATTTCTATCACAATTCTCAGTGGCTAATTTATTGCTGCCATCATTTAATATTTTGATCTTCTAATTTTTAATGGATTAAAAAATTGAGATAATTAGAAAGTGCAAGATAATGGCTAATTAGAACAAGAACAGCATTATGCCTAAAGCACAAATAATGAGTGGGAAATGTGTTGGATTATTTTAATGTTTAGAATGATATTGTTAGTTAAGAAATGTAATTATAATTTTCAATAGCAATTTTGCTCATATAAAGACATTTAAAACAGATATATATATATATTTATTAAAATGTATAAAAACTCTCACCATGTCTTTTTAATTTTTATAAATATAAACTGCGAATTTGGAGCTGAGCTCTCTGTCTATTTATGAAAAGAACATTTGGGGTTAAATTAAAATACCCATTTATTCTCTTTTCTGAACTATATTAGGCAACAGGCTAATTCATTATGGCTAGCTCGTTGGCATTTGGAGGGATATAGAGTTAGTATTCTAATAATTATTTAAATAAATTGAAGTTTTTACCTATACTCTTAATAAGCACCTATACACCAAGGTTGCATTCATAGTACCACTATTATATTCACATATATTTATGTAGGGATATTTTGATAAATTTAAAAATTTAAATGTGTAGAAAAACTTTCTAGTATAAATTATTGACCATTAATGCAAATGATTTACCAATACTGGTAAGATAATTATTTGCCAGTAATTCATTCTTAAAGTTTTTGATTAGTCAGATTTATAATGTGACACACAAGAGGAAATTAATAAGATCTAAATCTATAAATGACTCAAGTAATTTTTATTTTTCAAAATGATATTTATTTTATTTCAGTCTAATTCATTATTTACATCTGGAATTACATCTGGAATTTTATTTACAACTGTAATCTCTCCTTAATAAAAAAATGAGATTTAAATTGCAGATCATTTGATGTATATGGAAATAATAGACTAGTATAATTTTTTTCTAGTACTTGAAAATAAACAATTCAAATAAACATTTAATAGCTACTAGTTGAAATAAAAATAAAAAGTGTCAAGTAGCCATGCCAAGAACATAGAGGCCAATACATCTTCTATTCAACATAGATATTCAAATATTTATATTTATTTCCATCTGAGTTACTAGAAATTTAAAGTAGGCATATTTAGTATGAAATGCTGAGTGCACAGCATGTCAGAGGTGACCTATGTGTAACGCCTTGTCTTCCCACCCTCACTTATATAAACAGTAAATTAGGTTGACCATGTTAGATGAAAGGTCAATCTTACATCATAACATATTATAAAGCCCTAGAAATGAGGTATCTGAAAAATAAGAATTCGTGAGAGCAGCAAGGAAAGACATTTTTTTAGACTGAAACAGAAGATGCAAGCAATCTGGTTCTACCCTACCCATCATAGGAAAAGACTAAAGGTCCAGAACATAAAGACTTCGCACTCAAGCAACAAGAAACCTATTTCTGGACTTGACATTCACCTCAATAGTTCTTACAGGTGTTTTGGACTTGCAGTTCTCCTTCCTCATCCCACATATTGACTTGTGAGTTTTTCTTTTTAAAAAATATTGGAGCTGAAGAAAAGTAAGCCTATCAAAATAAAGGATCCTATTGAAAAGTGGGCAAATAAAATGAAGAGGCAGTTCACTCAAGAAGAAGTTCAGAGGGCCAATAGATACAAGAAAATATGTTGAACATCTCTAACCATAAGAGAAATGCAAATCAAAACAATGCTGAGATACCATCTCACTCCAGAAAGAATGGCCTATATCAACAAGTCAAATAATAATCAGTGCTGGCTTGGCTTAGGGGAGAAAGGAACCCTCCTGCACTGCTGGTGGGAATGTAAATTGGTACAACCACTCTGGAAAGCAGTATGGAGAGCTCTCAAAAGACTGAAATTGAATATCCTCTTCGATGCAGCGACACTCCTCCTGGGAATATATCCAAAAGAGGCCAAAACAAAGCATAATAGAGATATATATATACCCATGTTCATAGCAGCACATCTAACAATAGCTAAAATATGGAAGTCATCAAAATAGCCATCAACAGACCAGTGGATACACAAACTGTGGTATTTATACACAATGGAAGACTATGCATCTATAAAGTGTTACAGCTTGGAGGCTTTTGTAAGCAAATGGAGGAAACTTGAGACCATCATGCTTAATGAAGTGAGTCAGAAGCAGAAGATGAAACATCAAATGGTCTCTCTGATATGAGAAACCCAGATCACAACTATCTCATGGAACTTAAGGTGAAAAACAAAGTGAACCAGGAGGGGAGGGTGGGGAGGAATGGAGGGATGGGTAGAGGGAGGGACAGAAGGAGAGTGGGACGGTCCTTGTCACCTTGACAAGATACTTAGGTGCACAAATTGCTCAACTTCATTGCAAACCTTAAAATTTTCACTTATACATATCAATAAAATGGGAAAAATTGGGTAGTTTTTGCATTTCTTTCTCCTAGGAGTAGTTCTCAATGTTTTTTTTAAGCCTTTTCAAAGAGTGTGGAAACATACTCTATCTCTATTTCATTCATAACTCTCCCCGTCTCTTCTTACTTTTGTCTCCATAGCTTAAGCCTCTCCACTTTCCTCTTGTCTGGACAGGCGTTTTGTCTTGTTTTCTCTGCCCTGCATGTGCTTGTGGTTTCCATTACACCTCCAAAGCTATGTCAGTCTCCTGCTGCTCTCACTGCACCTCAACTACTCATATTATCTCAAAGCTGTTTGGCTTGTCTCTTTGGGAATCAATGATTTTTTGCTATCTAGTTAAACACAGGACATTAAGGCAGTTTTTTTATATTATCAAAGATAATACAGTGTTGTCTTTAATAGACTCCTGTAGTGAGTTACTAGACTATATATCTAATGAATATATATATATATATATATATATATATATATATATATATCCATTAGTGTTATAAATTTCTAATATTAAGAGTAAAATTGCTGTGTGAGTTGATAACTTACAATAATTTATTAATAGTTGTTATGTCTTAAATTTTATTATTTATACTGATATCTATCCCACTGGTCAAGAGGGCATAGCAGTTTGAGGCTTTCAATGAGGTGGGAGAGGTGGGTGAGGGGGGGAACCAGAAGCCCAAATCGCCTATGAGAACTATTGAAGTAAATCTAAAGTTCAGAAATATTTTTCTTGTTGTTTGAATGGGAAATCCTTATGTCAAAGACCTTTCGTCTTTCCATGTGAGGGGTAGAGTGGAACCAGGTTCCTTTCTTCTTGTGTTTCAGTCTAAAAAAAAAATAACATCTTTTAATGCTGCTCTCATGTAATGGCTGGTAACTTTTGGTGGTATATTTTCATCTAGGTAAGCAATATAGATGCCTACTTTATTACTGATGGCTGTAAAGTGTTGACATGAGTATAACATGTCAGTAGTCAATAACAGGTTTGATTAGACAGCTGCATTCGAGGTGCAGATGCCCCTTTAATGTTAAGTGCCGAACAGTAGTACTACACTGTTTGTTAAGATTTTCAATAATTTGTTAATCTTATATTATAAAAATATTGTAGATTTTCTACAATGTTTTTCGTGTTGGCATAGACATTCATCTTTATATCCTATATATGTCAACAGTTAGTGTGTCCTTAGAATACATACAGTACTGTGACTCATGTTTCCCTCTCTGAAATGAGGAGGGAAACAGGTGGCCAGCATAAGGTTTGTTATTGAGAAAAACCCTTGATTTAATAGCTAAGTAAGCTAAAAATGGTTATAAATACCTAACTCTAAATGAAGTCAAGAAAATTTCAGGAAAACGCATAATCTAACAGAAGAAATCTTCATAGTAGAGACAGGGTTCATCAATACTTCCTGATCTGTAACTCAAAACAATAGAACTATGGGAAAATGGGACCCGCAGCCACCTGTAAAACTACCTAGCTCCCTGAAATTGATATTATGAGCCATGAATTTTCAGAAATTATGGAAAAAGAGTTCAAAAAACAACTGCAACTAGTGGCTCACCAATTCAAACAAGACATGTTTAAATGCTTAGTGAGTTCAAAGAGGAATAAATCAAACAATAATCTTAATTTATGAAAAAGCTTAATGATTATATTGAAGACACAAATAAAAAATAAATAAGACAATGCACAAAAACAAAAAATAATTTTCTGTAGATATGAAGAAAGAGCAAAATGATTCCAAGCTGAATTCCAAGATATAAAAACTCATTTGAAAACATTGGAAATCAGTTCTATCATTATGAGGATTGAGTATGATATTTCAAAACTTAGATTGATGAGTGATCCCCAGGGTCAATGATGACTAATTATATGTGGTTTTTAACTCTTTTGGAAAGATATTCAGAAGGAGAGTCATTGGATTAAATAGAATATTGACTTTCAGGCTTTTCATGAAGAGTCTCTGTACTGCTCTTCATAATGGTACTAACAGTTGATAGTCCACCAACAATGTGAAAGTGTTCAGTTTCCCAGTTACCTCACTGACATCCTTTGCTCTTTAGATTCTTGATACATACAATTCTTAAATTACAGGATACAAAATTGTTTAAAAAATCAATAACATTTGTCTATACTAATATTGATCCCACTGAGAAAGAGTTAAGAATGATAATCCTATTTTTAATAGCTCCTCAAAAATTAAATACTTAGGAGAAACCCTAACTAATGAAATAAAGGAATTCTTCAGGGATAACTGTGTGATGATGGAACAAGAAATTGAAAAGGGCATGATAAATTTGGAAGTTATTCTTTGTTTCTGGTTAGACAGAATTAATATTGTCAAAATGACAATGTTGCCCAAACTGATATGCAGTTCAATGCAATTTCTACCTAAAGATTAACAAGTTGATTTGCAGAACTTGGCAAAGCCATCCTTAAATTCATATGGAAACAAGAAACTTAGAAAAGCCAAAGCAATACTGAATAACAAGAAAAAGGAGGTGAAATTATGCTTCCAGACATTGTTGTATTACAAAGCAGCAGTGATTAAAAACTATGTGGTATTGGACCAAAACCAGGCAGATTAACCACTGAAACGGGTCTGAGGTTGCAGAGGAAACCTCAAGTACCCTCAGCTACATGATTGTTGTCAAAGGGGCCAAAAACGTACACTGCAAAAAGAATTTCCTCTTCAATAAATGGTGCTGGGAGAACTGGTTATCCATACGCAGATGAATGAATCTAAGCACACAACTATTTCCATGTATCAAAACCAAACCAAAGTGGATCAAAGACCTAGATATTAAAAGAGAAACAGTAAATTTTCTGACGGAAAAAATAAGCAAAATTCTTAAAGATGTACTTTAGGGCAAAAGTTTTCCTAACAGGACAGCCAATACAAAGAAACAACCTCAGCAACCTCAGAGCCAACAAATGGAATTATAACAAATTAAAAGATTCTGTACAGCAAAAAAAAAAAAAAAAAAAGTAGCACAGAGGAGAACTGGAAGAATGGGAAAAAATTCTTTATTACCTACACTTCTAAGAGGAGACTAAAGAAAGTAGAACTCTCAAAGATAGAGACTCTATTAAATATGTGCAATGAAATGGACAGTTCACAGATGAAGAAGTTCAAATGGCTAGTAACTACATGAAAGATATTCAATATCCCCAGTCATTAGAAAGATGCAAATCACAATGTTACTAAGGTATCATTGTACCTGAAAATATCTATTTCCCTTTTATTTTCTCTTGCACATAAAATAAGGATTATGATAGAAGTCACTTAGGCAAATATTGCATGTGTTGAGTTGCCCAAAATTCACCTTTTGAAATCTTTCTTTACTTGTTTATGCTGCTGTAGCATAATATTAAAGAACGGGAAACTTATAAAATACAAACACATGTTTCTCACGGCTCTGGAGGACAAAAATCCAAAATCAAGATGCTGACAAGGTGTGCGGTTTGTGAGGGTTGGTCTCTGGTTCCAAGGCGATGCCTACTTCTTACATCCATAGAGAGGAGAAATGTTGTGCTCTTACAAGTCAAAAGAATAGAAGAAAGCCAACTAGTTCTATCAACCCCTTCATTAATGTCCCTAATTCCATAAATAAGGGTGCTTTTTTTTTTCTTGCTTGGCTTAATCAGTTCCTTAAGACATTAAAATTCCAAAACAAGAATTTTAAAGTACATTTTTGTTCCATAGAAAAATCTACTCCTGGCAGAGTAATTTAAGGTATGAGCCCCTTAGGAGGTAAGTAGGTTGAGATAAGGTCATAAACATCTAACATCTAACCTCTCCATGTGGGATTAGTGTCCTTATAAAAAGGGAAGACTCTGGAATTTTCCTTCTTTCAACTTTGTGAGGACACAGCAGCAAAGCCACTATTTGCAAGTCAAGAAGAATTCTTTTGTCAGATGCCGCATTGATATGAGACTGGGATTTGGACTCGGTCCTTTCTAGAACGGTATGGATGTTTGAAGATTAAGCCAGCAAGTTTATGACACTTTTGTTATAGCTTGAACAAATGCGTTCTGAAAAGTCAATATACTTGTCATTTTCAATCACTGCAAAAGTAGAATAAGACATCAAAAAAAATTTGTCATAACCACCAGTAAGTAAATAAATGACAAATATTTGTCAAAAGAAAAGCTGAAGAGCCACCCAATCCTTTCTTAGTATATAATAATAAAAAATGAGTATATAATTTATTACATAGAAAGATAGACTGATAATAGATGAAAAATAAATTGCAAAACAAAACACATGATGTTTATCAGTAAAACATGTAACTATGAATTTCCCTTGCAGTCACCACATGAAAATGTTATTTAAATATCTTATCAACCCAAAGATTATATTTCTCTTTTTTTGGAATATAATAGGGATTCAGACAACTGAAAGTGATGGTATTTGATTTTTTCCAAAAGAACATATTTACATACTAATGTGATAATTTTTAGAAAATAATTTATTTTCACTATAGACTATTTAAAATTGTATGGTGATGAGAATTGTTCATTTAGCATATGAAATTTTTATAATGTATTTAAAATGTCTGTTTTCAACCCAAACTTCCATTTACAAATGAATACATAGAAGTACTTTAGATTTCACTATATTTGTAACTTTCATACATTCATTTCAAAAAGAAAACTCAGCAGCTGTTTTTACTGAAGCACTAAGAAACTTTAAGTTATAAAGTGAAGAGTAATTTCTTAACCGATGAAAATGTCAAGAGGAGTTTAGGCAGGCAAAATATCATTCTGCCCGGATGGTTAGATTGCATGTTGCTTCATTTACTTTTTGGCAAATTGATCCATATTGCTGCAATGAATACATTTCTAGAAATCATAGGATATTTTACATTCAATTGAAAGGAAATATTTTCTTCAGTAAAACCAAGCAGCATATTTTATCTGGTCTTTACACAGAACTAGAAGAAAAAAATTCAAACATTAAGCTTTAAAGATTTAAACAAAACTCAACTCCATACAACTTTCACATGTATCTACGAAATGTTCTGTATCTTGTTATAAACAAAGCAGCTATTTTCAAAGAATGTTAATGGATTCTTGCATAATTTTATTTTAACAAATGATGATTAATTGCTTTAGATTTTCTAAGTCTTCATATTCAGAAACAAGTTTGATCCTTTAACACTTGTTATGCCTTTGAAGCTAATTTATAGAAGGCATAGAGTTGAAGAAAAAAATTCTGACTACAGAATGTCACGTTTAATATTTAATTCTGCTAAGTACTGACTATAATATGCAGTCATTAATTCTCTTTCTGTGTATTTTAGTTTTTGTCATTTTTTTTTAAAACCTGGAAATTAAAAATCCTAAGCACATTCTCCACCCCTGGCCGGTTCTCATCTTCATAAGAATTTTATCCCTTTTTATTTCTTTCCACAAATGTTTACTTATCTTTGAGATGTACAGGTGGAATATCCCTAATCCAGAAATTTAAAATTCCAGATGTCCCAAAAGCTGAAATGTATGGAGAATTAATATATGCTGCAAGTTGAAAAGTTTACACCATCAATCTTTTTTTCAGATGCACAGTTATTAAAATATTGTACAAAATTACCTTTGAAGTTTTTATATAAAGTTCATGTGAAATGTCAGTGATACATATGGCTAGCCTTAGGTCATATCTCCAAGTTATCTTCAAGTGCATGTATGTGAAAATATGTCAAAATCCAAAACCATTTTGGGTAAACCCATATAAACTGCACAATTTTCTATCATAGGATTTGGTAATGCAATACTGTAAAACTATGTTCACTGATTTCCCAAGCTCTATGTTTTCAACATGTTATTGAATCATGTTTATTCAGGTTTTAAAAAATGTAAGACAAGTTATCTCTCCTTTGTTCCTTAGTATCTGACAATGATATTTTAATCAGTCAGCATTAACTATTTCGAAAGTTACTTTTCCAAGCATCATGATCAGAATAGCCTGGAGACCTCGAGAAAGGCAAAGATGTGAAATCAGGGAAGGTTTCAAGGAGATTTTGCAGTTTATGTAGGTGGTCTGCCAGAAACAATCATGTCAGGAAGAAAATGACAGGATAGACAAATAATAGCACTTACTCAAAAGCATGAACTTTGAAGGTGATGCTGAGGCCCAGGCCATCCTGAAGACAGAAGGAGGACCGCCTTAGCAACACTGAATAGGCTGGAGAGCAACATCAGAAGCTGCTGGAAGCTGCTGTGTATTGTACACGTAGGTTCAACTTACTTTAGAAACAACCGAGTCACCAGAATACCTACAGAAGCTCATAAGGTGGTTTTGCCCCTTAAGACTGTATCAGACAGCAGGAAGAAATGCAAATAAGACCAAGTGGAGACAGATTGCAAAGAACCCAAGAAGTATGAAAAGGGGCCAATACAATGCAGAGTTAATCAGATGCCTAAAACACAAAACGGGAATTTCAGATTATTATTTTTTTTTAAATTTTAAATCTCAGTAAACCACAAGAGAGAAAATATATACTCAATCTCACAACATAAATATCAGTGATTAACATTTTTGTGTATGTAATACCAGATTGTTTTCTAGGTATATATGCTTATTTTGAGGCAAATACCATGGCATCTGTGTGAAATGCTATGCAAATATTGGTCTCACATGAAATATTTGGTTTGTCGCCATTCGTGGGAAGTGCCACTGATTGATGGCATTATTTGAATTATAAGCATTTTCTTATTTTAAAAAGTTGTGATAAGTAACCTATACTTAGATATTAGTGCTCTTGTCTGACTCTTTAAAAGAAGCTACTAATGTAAAACTTCTGGCCAAAAGATAACATACTTTTTGAAGATTTTTAAAAAACCTATTAAAAATTCCATATCAGAATGCAATTTACAGTTTCATCAGCATTTTCTTTCCCTGTAGCCCTTTAAAAATGAGCATTTTATTCCGACAATAGGTAAGTATTATATTTCACGATTTAATTTGTGTTCCTTTCATTACTTATAAGGCTGAGGTTTTTCAAGCTTGTTGTAACTTCCTTGTTCTGTCAATGTTTCTTTTGAGGCATTTGTAGTTTTGGTTGGATTATAATGTGCTTTGGATCTTTCTGCCTGGGCAAAATACAATTGAAATTAGTTATTTATCCATAAAGAGACTAAAGCGGCAGCTCAGAAATTCTAAATGTTTGAAAATCAGAACACAGCAAGAGTTCAGGTAAAAAGAGATATGTGTGCAAATATTTGATGGAAAAGTCACAGCTACGCAAATTTACCAAAGACATGGCATGATAAAGTTAAAGCATGAACAATTGACTATTTTTGAATTTCCAGATGAATAAAGCAATGGAATTGAGAATCTTTATCCATGTGAATATGAAGACATATCTTTCTGTTTGGGACAAGGGCACACTGGGCTGTGGGCAGTTTCTCCTTACTAATATAAATTACCTCTACTCTCCCTCTTTTCTCAAAACAATATGTGTATGTATGCAACAAAATGAAAATCTACAATAAGCTTAAAAATTATAAACAATTTCTGGGGTCAAGGAATATATAAGAAAATTGAGGAAATTATTGCACAAGAATAATGTATCTGTCCTCACACAAAAATTTATGTCGCATTTTACTCTACAGAAAGTGAGTAGCCTCCCACAAAATTTGCATGTTATTTTTCTTATTTGATTAATAAAATAAAAAAATGGTGTTAGTTATTGAATAACCATAACCACAATCAAGATTGAGATGGCCAAACTTTTTTTTCCATTTCAGTTCTCTCTGACTCATTTGATAATTTCTTTTGCTGTGCATTTTTTAAAAATTTCATATCATCCCGTTTGTTGATGTTGGGGTCTGTTCCTTTTGCATCAGGTGTCCTATTAGGAAAGTTCTTGCTCATGCCTATATCTGCTAGATATTTGCTTATTTTATCCTCCAGAAAATTCAGTGTTCCCATTTTAATATCTAGGTCTTTGATCCATTTTAATTTGATATCGGTAGAGTGATAAGTGTATTTCTAATAACTAGATTATACAAGGAAGTGAAGAAAACACAGCCCCACAATGAAAGACCCTATTAAAAAATAGGCAACTGACGTGAATAGGTACTCCTCAGACAAAGAAATGCACCTTGCCAGCAAAGGTACAAATTGATATTCAACATCCTAAACCACTAGAGAAATTCACATTAAAACATCACTTACAACCATCTTACCCCAGTGAGAAGAGCGAATGTCAAGAAGTCGAACAGCACTCAATTCTGGTGAGGTTGGGCTGGGGGGGCGGCGGAGGGAGGAAGGAACCGTTTTATTTTGCTGATGGGACTATAAACTGGTACAACCATTATGGAAAGCAAAATGGAGATTCCGCAAAGGGGTGAAAATAAATACTCTATTTAATCTACTGATAACATTTCTTGATATGTTCCCAAAAAGATAAAAAGCAAGGTTTAATAGAAATACAGGCACACTCACGTTTATAGAAGCACAACTAACAGCAGCTAAATTGTGTAAGATGTGGAAGCATCCATCCACAGAAAGATGGCTTCAAAAATTGTGGTATATGTCCACAATTGAATAAAAAATAAAAAATAAATAATAATAATTTTGAAGGGTTTTTTTGGGGGGTGAGGGGAGTGGTAAATGGACTTAAATTGAGATCATCATGCAAATTGAAGCCAGGCAGGTTCAGAAGGTTAAACATCACAGTTTCTCTAATATAAGAAGTCCAGAATACAGGCATTCATAGAACCAAATGAACATGGCAGTGGGAATTAGGAGGGAAGAGGGAGGGAATAGGAGGGCTAGAAAAGGGAGAGTGGAAGTATTGAAATGTTGACCTAATATACGTGTGCCCAAAATACCCACTCTCAATGTAACCCTGTGTATGGGGACAAAAAATATTAAAAATTCTCAAGTTTTTCAAAAAAATTCTCCACTCTGTTTGATGTCACTTTTATTTTAAAAATAATATACTGGGTCCACATACCATTAAGGAGTGTACCCTTTTTCTAGCTGTTTTTACTTCAAATGATCCACTTTGTGGGTCCTTCCCAACATTGCACACGTCAGTGACAGGTAGCAGTACTCTCCCCTCTTATTGCCAATATGATGTTCTATCGGTACTGGTATCCCACAGCCTGTCCATTTTTTGATATTTTATTTGTATTGGGGTTATTATTTATCAAATGTATATGTATATCTATGTTCAAAGCTTTATGATGGTATTTTTTTTATTTCTTTGTAGTATTGAGCCTAGGCCTGGATTGGCTGGGGCATATAATAAGTAGTTTTAATGAAGAAGAAGAAGAAGAAGAAGAAGAAGAAGAAGAAGAAGAAGAAGAAGAGGAGGAGGAGGAGGAGGAGGAGGAGAAGGAGAAGGAGAGAAGAAACTACCATTTTTCCAAAGTAACTTTGCCATTTTATTTTCATCAGGAATATATGAGAGATTCAAGTACTCTGCATTCTTAGCAATATTTGGAGTTGGCTACTCTTTCAAATTGTAGCTATTCTATATTTTAGCAGGCTTGTCTTACACTTCCTCAATTAATAACTGCTTTAAAAATTGTTCCTTGTGTGATATATATATATATATATATATATATATATATATATATATATAGGCTTCATTTTTTCTAAAAGCATGCTTTCTTCATAATAGTTTTGTTTTCTTAACATTTTCTTATTAATATATAATTATTAATAATGTATTTTATTACAATTATAAGATGTAGAAACAGGTCTTTTAAGGGATATGCAAATTACAGAAATATTTTTTCTATTTATTGGCTTTTATATTTTTTTAATGACATCTTTCTAGCTGAAGAGAGATAACAACCACTTGATAATAATTATTTTATCAATTAATTTAAAAATATTTTACTCTTTTGTATCTAAGCTAAAAAAAATCTTCCCCTATCAGGCCAACCAATTTCCACCTATGTATAGGCCTCATAATTGTAGATTTTATATGTAGATCTACAACCAATTTTGAGGCTTTTATCTAAAATATATTTGGCAAAGGTCAGTGCTTATTTATTTGATTTTATTTATATATCCAAGAAATAATTGACAATCTAGAAAAAGACAACTTATCTCAGGTGAAAATACTTTTGAACTTACATACTATAGTTTAGCATATACTAAATAATAGAACCTAGATATCCTGGTGACTAGGGTCACTCAAATATGACAAAAGTGTGTTCACACAAAAAGAAATCATGTCAGATTAACCTCAAGCTCTACATCACTAATTTGGAAGGATATGAAATATAAGAAAGAAAAACATCACACCTTTCTCAATAAGAAATGCTTAAAGTTCAGAATAAATTCAGTTAAATATGTACTTAACATAATTCATGGTTAATCGAACTGCACATATTACCTTATATTTAAAATCCTATAAAATTAAAGTAAATCTGAAGTTAAAACTTTAAAATGGGAAAGTAATTATAGATGAGAAAAAAACATGGACTAGATGTTTCATGCTATTTGGAAAGGATCAAAAAATATAAATTTAATTGTGATGAAAGATGTATAGTTTGATTTTCATCATTTTAAAATATAAAAGTAAAAACTAGTAGAATTATGAAGAGTTTAAAAAGTTGTCAAAGAGCTAAAGAAAACAAAATTATATTCCCTTTTTCAAAGGGGAATAATAAAAACAATATCATAAAATGAAATTATAAAATAAACATACAAGTTTAATAATGTATGTATGGTAAATCCCCTTAATAAGGTAAAACTTAATGTCATTTCTGTCAGTAAATGAAATTGAAACACATCTTCTTTGGAATTTGTTTATTCTTATAAAAAGGTAAAGAAAGTTTTTACTATAGACAGAAATTATTTAGCAAAAGACATAAAATAAATATTGAAATATCTCTGATAATCTATTAAATGTTTACAATAGGCAGATCAATAGAATTCTCTCTGTTGTGTTTTTTTCCACTATAAAATAAAAATAGTAGAATGCTTCATAAAGCTTATACCACAACAACAGATAAGATTTAAATTGTGGAAGATGTCTCCCATTCATAATGTTATATTAATATTTTATGTCAAAATTTAAAGTGACAAAAGTTGCAAAAGAGAGTCACTTCTAGGTATAAAGTCCTGGTGCTGGGTGATGTGCAGCTTTTGCAATTAAGTGCTGGCCCAGGTTACTGGGATCTGGGATTCAGACATCCATTTATTTGAGAATTTATCAGAGTTATCTGAAATCCTGAAGAGATGTCTCCAAGCTTACCAGACATCCACTTGAAATAATGTAGAAATTCACAGTGCTGGGGAGGGAAAATTTGAAGTTGGAAGTCTTTAGCATCATTAAATCAAGTTGTATCTGCATGGTACATCTGTCATACGGAAACATTTAGAGAAGAAAAGTTTACTACTCAAGAACAAAATGAGTTGTTTAAACAAATGATGAGAAATTTCAAATGTTTTTAAAGGAAAACATAGACTGGTTATTACGTTTGAACAAACACAAGTACCTTCTCTGTAAGAAAACATAAAGAGGTGCTAAATATTGAGATAGATCACTAAAAAATGTTCTCTCTCTCTCTCTCTCTCTCTCTCTCTCTCTCTCTCTCTCTCTCTCTCTCTTAGTACTGGCATCCCGGAGGTAAATGGTGTGTGGGAAAGAAAGAAAATTGGCAAGGCAGAGAGATCCCGTGGCCCACTTAGCTCCTACTCTGATTCAAAATACTGAAAGGTCGGTTTCAGGGAAATGCACTTGATATTGAACTTAGCATCCTACAAAAACAAACAGGAAAATCTAATAGGCAGGATGCATTCGTGACATAGGACTTTGTTTATGTATTTCTTTAACTGATAAAATGAAGAGGAAATATTGAAATGTATAAGAATCAACACAGAATATGTTTAGTAAGTCTTCCAGATAAAATGCCAAGTCAGGAATTCCATCACAAATACCATGTGAAAGGCAAAGAGAGAGCTCTGCTCATGCACATTGACAAAAACAAGGAATTAAACATTTTGAAAAACGAAAAGAAAGGGAAGGAGAAGCGAAACCGGCGGAGCTTTTTGAAGTGGTCTATTAGCCGTGGTTCACACCAAGACAGGTACTAATTGCCGAGAACATTGCTGATGGCTGATGAGCAGCAGCCCCGCACGGAGTCTTCCTTCTGGAACAGCAGGATGAAATCAAGCAAACTGCTGGTTATTCGCCTGACACTGAAGACACCGGGTTAGGCAGAATCAATGTGGACTTTTGTTAAGGTTGAATAACTTTCAAGTTGGAACATTTAAAAAGAAGATGAGAGTAACTCAAGGAGAAGTTTCTAATTTGTCCCATTCTTGTTGGGCCTTTTGTAAAGGGAGCAGTCTGAAAAAAGACAAAGTTTAGTTAACAAATTAGAGCAATTTATGGCAAAGGTGTAATGCATAAAAAAGTAATTGAAAAACAAGGAAGAAATAATTTATACAGAGATAAGAAAAAATGACTCTGGGGAGGTTTGTTTGATTTGGGTTTGATTTTGGTTTCTTGTGATTTTTGGAAGGCTGTCTTATTTTCAAGCCAGGTTGGCCTTGACCTCTAGGGTTCAAGCAATTTCTCTTTGCTCAGCACCCCCAGTAGCTAGGATTAGAGGCATCTAATGTCATGCCTGGTGAAGAAAAAGTCACTTTAAATTTTAAAATGTTTAAACTTACTTAAGAGAGGAATACCAGAGTATTATGAAAAGAGACAGTATACACAATAGGTAACTTTTTAAAAGCCTTTGTAGTGTCTAGATTTAAAGAAAATGTACTTACTTAAAGAAAGATTTAGGGTATAGATGAGAGAAGAAAGATACACCAGTTCAACCTCTCACTGTGCTAGAACATAAAATCTCTGGATTTCATTACTCTGATGGATAAGAAAAAGAAAAACTACAGTTAAAAGAGAAACATACTTAAAGTAATGAAGCTATGCTAATCATAGTTTGGGAATGAATACTTTTATAAGATTAATATGTGTAAAGAAACAAATATTCCAAAAACTAATCAACTAATAAAACATAACAAAAATTGCTAATGGAAATAAAATTTTGCATACAGTTATTTGCTTTAAGCAATTGATATTCAATGTATGTATAAATTTGGTGAGACTGGCTCATGGGAGTTGGATTGTAAATATGTATAATATGTAAATAAATTTAATACACTTGAAAGACTTAAGAAGAGGGATAATAGATATGAAAGTGCTCTGCAGTGAATATCATTATAGACATGGAAAATGTCGAAAGAAATACATAAAGGACATTTCCAATTCTTGTCTCATATTTATGTATATGTATTTAATTTCCTCCATAGGGTTGCTTAGAAAATATAAACCTTCCTGATTGAATTTATTTTCTTTCAACTTTTCTTTCAAAGCATTACCGCTCAGGATTCTTTCATAGTGGAGATCCATTTGTCTGCTTTTCTATGTTCATGTATATTGGTTCTGTCAACCACTTTAGTCCCAAAGATTCCAAAAGTCAGGAGGTATACCCTCTTACATTGCTTCATCCGGAAAAGTAAACATTATATGGTAATGATAGTCAGAGATTACTTTACTAGATGATATTTAAAACCACTGCATTTTAAAGAAAATACATGCAGTTTCAATTTCTTGTCTAGCGTTTATCTTCTAGTAAAATGCATGGTGAACCTGGGTGAGTCTTTTAAATGCAGTCATTCCTAATTAACGGTGTAATCTTGCTTATAAATACAACGTGTTCTTCAAAAAATGTCGCTTGTTCACGTTTCAGGAACTTTTCATATTACCAACTTTAATAATACCTAGGAATTCAGCCCTTATGGTTTTAAAATTTTTACCCAGTGTCAACATGCTATTACCAGGAACCATTTCTTGTCATTTTGTTTAATCAAGTTATATACAAACTGCTTATAAAAACTCTTCTTATTTCAATATTTTTGCCTAGTCATTTATAATATCATTTCTTCTCTTTGCTTAGACTTGTATCAAGTCCGCTTTTTGTTTCTTGTTGTTAGTGATAACCAAAACTTTCGATAGAATAAGCATCAGTTCTAAAACACATAGTCTATGTACCAATTTTAATAAGAACAGAAAGATCACAATGAATTTAAGTACACATTGGAACAAAGACTCAAGGAAGGAAAAGCAAATAAGGAATGATTTGAAATAGAGTGCAATAATTATAACCCAATGGCCATATATTATGCTCCCGTCTTCTATAGTTGACCACTCCCACTCCCTCAGTAGAAGTCCTTTGCAAGAAATTTCTCACTATTTGATTCTTCAAGGTCAATGTTGTTTTTGCTGCAACTATATTCAGAGTTTTCAAGCAGAATAATCTACCTGAATTTTAATCTAATTGGGTGCCTTACCCACTTTAAACTATTTAATGGTGTAACATTATGCTATGAAAACCTCTGATTTCTTCCCATGGCCCCACTATCTCTCCCAGCTCATGCCAATCACGGCCTCCATTATTCCGTGTGTCTCTGCTTCAGTCTCTTAAGTGCACAAGCGAATGCTCCCTATCGCTGGAGGTTTATGTGCCTGCTGTTTCTGTTGTGCGCCCCGCCTTTCCCCATACTGCCCTTTGCTACTATGACCATTGTCTAGGATTTTTGTTTAAAAAAATCACTTTTTCCAAGATGTAGATTAGTTTTCTGAATTTCTGGGAGGATATCACAAATGGAGGAGCATGAACAGTAGAAAATTATCTTAAAGTTCCATAGGATAGAAGTCTGAGATCAAGTCATGGTTAAGTTTCAAGACTCTGAAGACATTTGTTCCCTATCTCTCCACTAGTTCTTGGATGTGTGTTCATGATTTTTGCTGTTCTGTGACTTATGGTTGCATCATTAAACTCTGTGCCTTTATCTTTACATCATATAATTTTTTTCCTCAGAATGTATCTGATGTTGTCTAAATATACCACTTTTATGATAATACAAATTATATTGCATTAGGTTTAACCCTAAGAGCCCCATTTAACCTTGGTTGCTTCTTTAAACACCCCATTTCCAAATGTGATCACATTAGTAGTTATTTTTCGGAAGGCAGAGCTCAAGCTTTGATTTTTTTTTTTTTTTCAAGGAAGGGATCACAGCCAATAATAAGGGTGCTACTCCTTTCAAGACAGCTGCTAGGTTGCAATTTCAATTTACAAGACTTTATTCCCCTATAACTTGGGTTTTGAATCACCTGCTCATACATAGACCTCCCAAGAACACGCATGAGCTTCGACAGGAGTCATTGACTTTTTCAGGCTTTGGCACATAGGAGAAAGCATAGTGAGTTAATGAGTGGATCGTTGAAATTCCAAAAAGAAAAAAAAAATGAATCTTTACCTTGGAAGAGAGCCTCATTAATTATGACAGTAGAACCATCCGCAAAACTGAAACTCAAACTAATTTTCATCACATCTGACAACTGATCTTTGCAAGTGTCATTTCTCTAAGTAAAGCCTTTTACAATAGAGGCTTCAGTACTCTGTAAATTAGAGATAGCCAAGGAAGCTCTATTGCCTTTCAGTACATTGACATCCTTCTAAGGCCGAACCTTCCATTCTCCACTGCTGTGCACATCCAATTTGACTTTCTAGGTTAAGTCTCTGTCTACCTTAAAATTTGGTAGATCTTTCCTGTGTCTCTCCCCGAAGTCTAAAATCCCTCATTATCCGCAGGACATATCATCTGATCCAGATTTTTCTTTGGAAGTAAGGATTACTTTGCATCTAATGAATCATTAAACTGGAAACCTTTGAGAAATAATATGTACTGCTAATAATTTTGTTGGATCTGTAGGCATTAAAAGATCATGTCTTTGAGAAAATCATATAATTATTTTAATTAAATTTTAGTTTGCATTTTTGTCTTTCTTCTCTTAATGAGGCCATTCACAGAAAATTAATGTATGTTTTGAAATTACAGAGGAGATAAAACACAAATTATTGAGATGGGGGTTAAAAGGCCAATTTGTGGGGCTGGAAGAATGGCACAGCGATTAAGACACTTGTCTAGCAAGTACAGGGCCCTGAATTCAATTCCCCGGGACCACATAAAGCTGGATGTAGTGCCACATGCCTGTAATCCCAGCACTTGGGGAGCTGAGGCAGGAGGATTGCTGGGAATCCAAGGCCAGCATGGGGTACAGAGTGAATTCAGGACCAGCCTGACTATAGAATAATACCTTGTCTCAAAAAACAAAATGATGAATGTCTATAAGTACTTTCTATATGTGATTATTTTCATTCACTTTTAATGAATTGTAATTTTAAAGATATCTATAGTTCTTATGAACAATTATTCTCAAGAACTCCAAGAATAGTTATAATTGTGGAAACTTTTTTTTCCAAGACTGCCTAATTGTGGAATCTTAAAACTAATATAGACCTATCAAGTTGGTGTTTTGTAGATTTAGAACAACTTAGATATACATAGAAACTTGTGTCTTTTGTCCTTAAAAACACATTAAATTGACTGGATTCCTTATTCTGTCAACTAAAGAAAGTTCAACTTCTTCATCCATTATATGCTGTAGGACATGTGTTCTTATGGTCAATGCTAACTTTGCTCCTTTCCTAAGCAATTATATTGATTTATGAATTATGCCTTTCTTTCGTATACGCATTCTCTATTCAGCTGTAAGTTACTGAAATTGATGTACAACTTCCCTTCCCTTAATATATAAAAAAGAAAAAGATACAAGGGAAACAACAGGTTCTTGTGTCTTTGAAAGCCCTTACAATTGTCCTTTAAATATAGAAGGTCTTTCTACAAAATAGTACACATTTCTTCCAAAAGTTTTCTCAGTGAGTCAGCTTGAGTCACTTGCCTTATCATGCCTTCTGAAACAACGCAGCCTTTCATGATACTTCCTTTTTTCTAGTCCTGTCTCTCTGCTTACAGCCCCTCCACATTAATTTCACAGTCTTCACATCTTTCAATAAATTCTACTGTCACCATTTCACATATTAAGACTTACCGTATTTATTGTGGTTTGGCTCTGGAACAACCCCCAAAAGTCTCATGTATTTTAAATGTTGTGGATTGCCTATGGAACCATGTACTGTTGGTGGATTGGGGTCCAGTCTTCAGGGGTGGATTACAGTTATGATTAAAGGCGTGTGAGTTAAGACTAAAGGTGTGTAAGTTAGGGTTAGGTGCAGTGGCCACACCTGGATGGAGGAGGGGCTGATCACTGGGCTAAGACATGAAAGGATATATAAACTGCTTCCTGCCTTCCTTCAGGACTAGGACTGGGACTTGGACTAGTCTCAACTAGTCTCAACTTGCCTTCCTGTTTGTGATGTAGTGAGAAGCTGCCTCCACCTCTCGCTCTGCCATGCACTGTGACCTTCTGAAACTGTGAGCTAAAATAAACCTTTTCTTTCCTAAATTTGTAGGTGTCATATATTGAGTCACAGCAACAAAAAAGTAACTGAGACAACATTGTTGCTTATTAAATACTTAAAAGACTATATTAGCAAAATAATAATAACAATCTCTGTAGCAACAACAAAAAGGATAGATAAAGATGTGGAACTCTCAATGACATCAACATATTGAAAAAAATCTTACGAAAGGAAACCGCATTTTTTCTATCTTAGATGAAATTAGATACTGTTTTTGATTATAATTGGTATGCTTTTGAAAATGTGAACAAATAAGATTAATTTTCTTGCGATTGGTCTCAAATTCGTCCAGTTGTATGCCCCCTCCAACTTTCCGCTCCAGCACCATTGTCACGTGACAAAGCGCTGCCTCCAGTATGCTCTCAGATCTTTGTGAGCAATCAAATGAATAGCAGACGAAAATTAGAAACAGGAAAATCAAAAGGACAAAGCTATTTAGTAAAAGTGAAGGGAGGACAATGAAAAGGGAGGGAAAGAGAAAACTGTGGCACCTCCTGTGAAGAAAGGCAGCCCGGGAGGGACAAACTTCAGCAGCTGATGGATGGACGTTTCTCATTAGTCTTGTGCCATAGTTTAACTATCCTTCAGTATTCTTGAGGTCTTTAAAGAAAAAAAAATGAAAGCATTTTTTAATATATGACTTCATATTTTATCTGTCTTTGGTTTTTTTGATGTCTATCTTTAAATGAGATTTCATAGATGAGAAGGTGTCTTTAGAAATTATTAAAATTATTCCTGTAAATGTTCTTAACAAATGTGACAGACAAGTATGTTGTTTGGATATCTATTTATTTATCTATTGTATATATTATACATATATTATATGTACATATATATTGTATACGCACATATGCACACATATGCTTAATTACAAGCTGTAAAAATCACCTTCACTTTCAATGGAGAGAGCTCTAATTAGGACAAAAATGTTTTAAAAAACACAATAAAAATGGTTTATGTTTTACAAGAGTTCTCGCTTACACACAATTTGTTTTCCACAGTCTTACTAATCCAAATTATGGTAAAAATAGGAAGTGGAGAATTTCAGAAATAAATAATTCATAAATATTAATGCACACACTGTTCTGAAAAGCGTCATGACATGTCAAGCCCTCCCACACGGCTCCTCCAAGACTTGACTCATCCCTTTCTTCTAGCACAGCTGCACTATATAAGCTACCAGCCCACATCACAGAAGCTTCTGCATAAGCAATCCTTATTTTATTTAATAACGGCCCCAAAGTGCAAAAGCTGTGATTTTAGCCATTCAGATATGACAGGGGGAAGCCATTAAGTGCTTCCAATAACTGGAAAGGTGAAAGATCTCAACTTCGAAAAAGAAAATCTAGTGCTGAGGTTGCAAAGATCTACTGTAAGAACCGCTCGTCTATCTATGATATTATGAGGAAGCAAACAGTTATGAGAGGTTTGCTGTCACTCCTCAGACTGTTAAAGTCATGCCCACAGTGTGTTCTAAGTGCTTTGGAAGACAGGTTAAAGTTGTGAGTGGAAGGCATAAGCAGAAAATGTGTTCCTGTTGCAGACAATTTTGATAGGTGAGAAAAACAAAAGTATTGGAGACACGGCTGCTGTTGCTAATCTCATAATAAGCCTATTTTACAACATTTTTATTAATAGTATCTTTATATAGAGGAAAACAAAATCTAAGTAGGTATGAGGTTTAGTACTCTTTGTTTCAGGTATATACTACTGTTTTTTAAACAAGATAATGGGATGCTTTGGGCCTTTCGTGACTTCAAATTGCTTGAAAATACATCGTGGTAAATTTGTAGTATTTACAAAATCTAAGATTGTATTTTGAGTATAGGACTCTCTTATTTATTTATTTATTTATTTATTTTAGAG
Source organism: Ctenodactylus gundi (assembly GCA_004027205.1). Lineage (NCBI taxonomy): Eukaryota > Metazoa > Chordata > Mammalia > Rodentia > Ctenodactylidae > Ctenodactylus > Ctenodactylus gundi. The sequence continues at coordinate 48,552 of PVKB01004130.1, read as the reverse complement.
AAGGAGTCTCACACAACAGCTCAGGCTTGTCCTGAACTCACTTTGTAGCCCAGATCAGCAATAATCTCACAGAAATCCTGCCTCAACTTCTACAGTGCTTGGATTATAGGAACGCATCACCAAGCCAGGTTTATGTAGTGCTGAGGAATCAGACTCACAACCTCACCCTTGCCAGGTGAACAATGTGCTTCTCCGTCGGCCCTTTATTTTAACCATTTGCTTATTTATTTACATAACTTTCCTTGATCCAGTTGTTTGTAAAGGCCCACTATTATGTTGTCCAGTGCTCTTACACTCCTGTTATATGAAGATCAGTTTTCATACTATAAAAAAACTCACTGTGATTATAGCATGCTGCAAAATTTCTCATTTTCATGGATCTAATTTCATAATTAGGGAGTAAAAATAAAAACAGATGGGAATGAGAACAGACAGCCGACTGCGGCGGCATCGTTGGATGGCGGGCCGACTGTGGGAGCCTGGAAAACAGCAACCCGACTGCCAGCGATGAAGCCGCCGATCAGTCATAATCGATTGATTGTCAAATCACAACCTAGTTCAGATTTTTCAAGGACTTCTATGTCTTTCTTAGTTTTGTGATTGAAATAACATTTTTTGAAAAGTAAAACAGACTAAAAGTTAAAGATTTCTACATTTCTCCAATATTTTCCAGTCTTTACGCTAGCCCATAAAATTCACAGGTCGTGTATTTTTAGATTTAAAAATGAGTTATTCTATAATTTACCCTGTAGACTCTATGAAATGAATTAATCCTGATGTTGCTATCTTAGTGTAACATGGAATTTCAAAATTGCTAGCATAAAGAAGTAAACCTAATTATTTTATTTAAGTCCTGCGATAAAACAAGGCTACTTCAATAGAAAGCTATAGAATGTATAAAGAAATATAAGGTGACCAGACCCAGCCAATGGTCCTATCTTAAGGATCATTTGTACTACTGTTAACTACATTTAAGAAATAGCTTCAATTATTAACAACACATAAATATAAATTCTTACTAGGCACAACAAGAAACGCATTTTACTAGATACATAAATCCATCTACCCTATCACTCCCAAATTATCTGAAACAAAACCAACAAGGGTTAAAGCAATTCATGAAAATTTTTGATGAAGAGTTAAACATGAATTTAATTTCTATGATTAAGTTAAGTGTGAGTGAGTGGCCAGAGACATGTTAGAATGTGGCAATGACCAGAGTAATTTTGATGCAATGCAGAACTAGAAAGAGCCACACCGACTGGGAAGGCAGGAACAAAGGCATGCAGCAAAGCAATGGGTGCACAGGAAGTTTCTTTTTAAAATATATGCAAAAAAGACTTTCCCGAAAGACGAGGAAACAAGAAATCTACAGACCCTCAATATTAAGAATGATAATAAAGCCAATAATTCAAACATCAGCTACCACAGAGTATATACTTAAAATACATAAATTTACAATAACCTGATGAGTTGAGGTTGTCCCCAAAGCCACAGATAAATATATTTGGTATTGTCAAGAGTGTGTCCAAAGTTGTAAAGCTAACAAATCATAAATTTCAATTTTATTTCACAGTCTTTTGAAAAATCTATTGGATTTTCTGATTGCAAATATGCAGACAGATTTCAAGATTGCTGCATGATTATTGAAGCTCTGGGAGGAGTCACAGAGATGGATCCAGATGGATACTGGAACAGTAGTGTTTCTATCTATCAATCTACCTATCACCCATCTATCTATCTATGTATTATCTATGTACTTGTTTGAAAAAAAGGTTCTGGGAAGCCAGGAAATACCCACCTTTGGCCCAGTGCCATCGACCAGCCTCCTTCCTTTCTTCCTTCTCCACGCCCTTCCAAGGCTATGATAGCCACGATGCTCTTTTCTTCTCTATTTCTTTACTTTTTTTGTTTAATAATAAAATCTCCTGCAAGCAAATAGAATCATAGAATATGTTTGTGCCTGATTTAAATGTATTTAACATTTCATTCTTTTATCTTTACTGTTGAGTACATATATCTTACCTTTCCACTCATTCACTAATGGACATCTCAGTTGACTTTACTATGAACAATGCTAAAGGAAACTTGCTTGAGCAGGTGGCTGTATGGAATGGTAACTTAAATTTCTTTGGTATCTATACAGAAGTGATATTGCTGGCAGTTCTAATTCTTCAAGTATTTTTTTCCAATATCCACGTTAGTTTTTAATAATTGCTGTACCAACTTACAGTTCAATCAACAATGTGTGAATGCTTACCTTTCTTCTTTTTCTTGGCTGGATGAATTTGCATTTTGGTAACCACTGAATAGAAAATCGTGATTGGAAACACACACGTACACCCCCACACAATGCATATTAGAAAAAAAAAGCATCTACCTCTTTGTATGGTTGGATCGCCTTGAAAGTGTTAGGGAAACTCTTATGTTTCTTTTTCAACCACTTAATATTCCAAATTTTTGCCTTTTAGACAAACAACAGTTTCCAAATTAGCATTGCCTCTAATACATAAATCAAGAAAAATAATGCACATAGTGCATATTGTACTAAACACAGACAATTCTATCCTTATTTAGAATACTAAAAATACTTTCGAATTTTATTTACTTACGCACAGTGACTTAGATAATACAAAACAAAACAGAAATTTTCCTTAGATAATTAAATGTTGCTATTAAATTATCTGATTTAGCTGTCTCATCATTTTAGAAATAAATTCTTCTGCAATGCACAAAGCAAACATGCCCCAAAAAGTCTAATGAATAAATAAACAGTTGAATATATACATTTAAAATTAAATACTCAGCTTTTTAGCTTTTCCACGTACCCTCAGACTAATGTATTCTCTCCCCAATTAGCCAAATATTTATATTGCAAAGAATTATGATTTATTTTTAATCTACATTTTATTTTACTATATGGTAGGTATGGGACAATAAAAATTGCAATTAAATGAAATTATTGCAATCATTGGCTAAGCGAATGGGAGCACAAAGTAACTGACAAGGAAGTAGATAATTTTACTTTTTGTTCTGCAGTAGTGGAGCAGCACAAAATATTTGGATTCGACTTTCATTATCATTGGAACATTTTGTCTGATCTTCAAAAAGAACAGGCAGAGGAGACAATGGAAAAGGCAAAGCTACTTGAAAATACATGACAGGTGATACAAATAATAGAACTGTTATTCAAAATCTACCCATCTACATTTTAATCCAGGGAAAGAATTACAAGTAAAATGCAGTTTAAGAATATCTGAATCCTACTTCACAAATAAAAATGATAAATAAGAATTTTTCATATATTTCCAAATGGAGAAATATAAAATTCTCAGTACTTTGCATTTAAATAATATATTAGATTGTTATTTTAGGGTATTTTCTTCAAAAAATAGTGTACATATAAAGTAAAATGTCACAGTAATGTGGATCCTCAAAAATCTTCATTTTGTTCTCCAGTAGTCATTCTTTTTCTTAGTATGCATCTGGGATACACAGTAGTTACCTGGGACTTCAGGACACACGCATACTGCTCCTTTATAACTGTCACTTTCCGTCCCACTTCCGTCTCACAGTGCTTTTCAAAATCCCATTCTCTCTTAATAAATCTCTGTTTTTTTACCACTTCTCTTAGTTGGCTTTTTACTTATTTAGACTTTGGTTCTCTTATTTTGGATAAGTCATGCTGTATTTCATCTCCCAAGTTTGATTCATTTCTCTAAGGATGATGCCCTCAGGTGCATCCATTTTCCTAGGAAAGGCTCAAATTTATCTTTCTTTATGGCAGAGTAGTTCTCTATTTTGATTGTAAACCATATTTTCCTTATCCATTCCTGGATACATTGGCAACTCCTATGATACAACTATTAGGAGTTGTGCTGCTACAATCTTGAGTATGCATGTATCTCTGTTGCATGATGACTTTAGCTCTTTGAGGAGGATACCCAAAAGAGGCATAGCTAGGTCAAATGGCATATCTGTTTTAGTTCATTGAGGAATCTCCATGCTGATTTCAATAATAGTTGTATCAGTTTACAGTCTCACCACCAGGTATATAGGTTCCTTTTTCCCACATCTTTGCTATCATCTGTTCTTATGAGTTCTCGATAATCGCCATTCCAACTAGAGTGACATGGGATCTCAGTGTTGTTTAATTTATATGAAATACTACAACAGCTTCCATTCTTTTTCTTGTCTCCTTCCCCCCTTCCTCCCATTCCTGCAGCCAAGTTTACTTCAAACTTTTGCCCTTTGACAGTTATTTATTTATACTTTGCATTTCTCAGAGAATTCATATGATATTTAATATCCTGAGTCTGATTTACTTCATTAAGCGTAATCATTTCCAGTTGTATCATTTTACCTACAATGATTCAAATCTATCTGTCTATATGACAGAGTAGTACTCCTGTGTGTATATTTGCCTCATTCTTTTTATTCATTGGTCTATTGATGGATATTTCAGCATCTTCTACAATTTAGCTATTGCTAGCTGTGCTGCTATAAACATGAGCATACTTGTATCTCTGTTATATGATGCATGTAAGTCTTTTAGAAAGATGCTCAGAAGAAATATTATTGGGTGAAATGGTGTGTTCATTTTAGGTTTTTTTTTTTTTTTTTTTTGAGGAATCTCTATACTGTTTTCCACAGTGGTTGTACAAGTTTAAGTTTACTGTTTCAGCAGCAGTGTAAAATGGTTCCTCTATCCTCACACTCTCACCAGCATCTGATGCTTTTTGAGTTTTTTTCCCACTTTATTGATACGTATAGGTGCAAAATTTAAGGTTTACATTGATCTTGAGGATTTTGTGCACGTGCGTGTCTTGGCAAAGTAACAAGACCTTCCCCTCTCTCCTTTCGGTCCTCCCCCTGCCCACTCCACATTCCCATTATTTTCCAGTTTAAGTTCCATGACATAACTGTGATCTGGTTTTCCCTATATTTGTTACCTCTATATATTTCTTCTTCTGAAGACTGTCTATTTACTTATTTCGATTGTTTATTTTTTCATTGCGTCTTTTATTTTGGGGAGTCTTTTAATTGTTCTTTGTATGTTCTAGATATTAGCCTTCTGTTTGAAGCTAAAATCTATTATTATTTTCTTCATTATTTCTTCACTCTGTTGATTGTTCCCTTGTTGGGCTGAAGTTTTTAATTTGATATAATACCAGTTGTTGATTTTTGATGCTTTAAGCACAGCAGGTGTTTTCTTGAGAAAGTCCTTTCTTTAGCTTATATCCTCAAGAGTTTTACCTATTTTGTGAGTTCCATGCTGACGTTTTAATGTCTAGGTCTTTGACCCATTTTCATATGACTTTAGTAAGAGGAGAAAGCGTGGGTCTAGATTCATTTTTCTATATGTGTACAGCCAATTACCTCTGCATCATTTGTTAAATAGAAAAGATAGATGGTGTTCCTTCATTGTTTTTTATTTTTTTTTGGCTTAATACAACTTGAGTCTGAAACATACCTCCAAAGCCTCATGTATTTGGCTTTTGTGTATTGTCTATGAGTTCAAATGAATTTGGAAGTTGAGGTCTGGTAGGTTGTGGCAGACATCTGGATGTGTGGGAAATTAGTGGGCATATGCCAAGTAAGGATGTATTCTTGCCCTAAATTCTCCCCTGTCCTGATTCCTTCCTTTCAATGCCGTAAACATCTGTTATCTTCCAGTTTTGTCTTCCATTGCCAGCTGACTGCAAGATAAGACCTCTGAACTAAAAGCCACAGTACACTTTTTCTCCCTTAAGTTGTTTCTGTTGTGTGTTGTGTCTAAGCAACAAAAAATTAACAAACAAAGCGCCTTTGCTAAAGAGAATGTCACAGTAGTCTCTTCAACCTCGTATCTGTTTCATTGGTTCACATGTCTGGTTGTCAGAACCACATGATTTTTATTACTGCTGCTTTGTAATGTAACTTCATGTCCAGAATTGTGCTACTTCCTATTTTTGTCTTGTTGCTCAGGCTTGCTTGGCTATTTTGAATTTCTTCTAGAACCTTATGAATTTTAATATTGTTGTTTCTAGTCCTGTGAAAATGGTGTTGGCATTTCTATTGGAATTTGGTCACCTATACATATTTATTTTGGATTATGGCCATTTTGACATGATTGGTTAGACATACCCAGGAACGAGGGATGTCTTCACATTTTCTTATACGCTTTTTAATTTTTAGATGTTTATCTTTTTTTCCCCCAGACTCTCACTCCCATCCCCACTTTCCTCTTCCTTCTCCACAAAGCCCACCTTCTTGCTTCCTTCCACCTCACTTACTTTTTTCTGGTTTGGTTTTCCCAAATTAGAGAAACTTTCTGATGTTTAACTTTCTGTGCTCGATTCATTTCCTCCAGCCTAATGGTCTCAAGGTGCATCAATTTTCCTACAGATGATTTAAGTTTGCCATTCCTAATGTCAGAGTAATGCTCAGTTGTGCCCATATGCTACATATTCCTTATCCAGTCGTCTCTACTGGGGCACATTGGCTCTTCCAAGATGCGGCTATTATAAACTGTACTTCTATGAACATGGGGAAGCATGTATCGCTATTGAATGATAATTTAAATTTTGGGAGAGAAACCCAAAGAGGTATAGCTGGGTTAAATGAAATACTGATTTTCATTTTTTTGAGGAATCTCCCTACTGCATTCCCTGGTAGTTGTACTAGTTTATAATCCCCCAGCAGTGTAGGAGGGTTCCTTTTTCCCCACAGCCTCACCAGCACTTGTCTTTTTTTTTTTTGTCTTTTTTTTTTTTTTTGAGTTCTTGATACTAATGATTCTCACTGGAGGTAGATGAACCTCAGTGTTGCTTTAAATCTCATTTCTATGGTGGCTAAAGATGCTGAACATTTTTTTTTTCATGTGTTTATTGCTATTTCGACTTTCTGTGTTTGTCCTGCTGCCTTGTCTCATGTTTCTGATGTTGAGAGACTTCACTTAAAGGCCTAGATGAGAGGTCTTTTGAACATGTATAGAGTGTGTGGGGAGAGCTGAAAGTCCTCTGAGTTCTGTGCAAGTAGTAAGCAATGCGGTCTGATGGCCTCTGAGACGTTTTATTCTCTGCCTTTCCTGGCTTCCCTTCCCAGAGGACAGGGCTCCCAGCCTTCAGAGATGCTCCCACTACCACCTGGGCCATTCAATAGGTCAGCAACTTTTCTCACTTCTCTGCCCTGTCTCTTCTGTGTTTCTGCTTGGGCACTCTATAAGAGTGTTCCTAGAAACCCTTATATGGCCCATCTGAAGCTTATTTTATTCTAAACAATTCAAACTTTTTATTATTATTATTATTATTATTATTATTATTATTTTAGTGGTATCTGCCTACATCACTGCTTATTATGGCTGCTGAGCACTACTTCTTCTAAGCTGGTCCAGTGTCCCGGGTGCTTTTCATAGGAGAAGTTCCAGGGCATTTTGGTTTGCACTACCCACAGGCTCATTTCTGGAGGCTGGTGCTATCAGATGCTGCCAATTCCCACTCTTTCCAGATCCGTGTATATTTAGGTCTGAGATTCCTTATTCCAGGCTTGCCTCTGTATGTGAATAACAGTGGATCACTTGTGTGTGGTGGACCTAAGGTATTTTCCTGGTGTACTTTTTTCCTCTACTTCTGATGTGTTTATGGGGTTTCTAATTTTCTCATGGTCTCTCCTTTCAATTACTGAATTGCTCCTCCCTTTCCTAGATAAGTTGATCAGAAAGGTTTTAACTATGATCTCAACTTTTTAAGTAAGTCTATAAGGAGACATTGAGCAATTCTGTTACTTGGCCACCACCTTGCCTAGAAGTTTGTTAATTAGTCTTAAGAGTCTTCTGGTGGAGCTTTGCGGTCCTCAAAGACCTTATCCTTATTTGTTGTTTACAAGTAAGGATAATCTGACTATTTTCTTTTCAATACTTACTCTCTTTATATCATTTTCTTCCCTGCTTGCTGTGGCTAATGTTTTGAGTACTTTTTGGAATAAGAATGCTAAAGCATAAAGCCTTGTTGTGTTTTTTACTTTGAGGAAAATGACTTCATTCATTTCTAATTTACTAATATGTTGGCAGTAATTTTGTCATAAATGCCTTTCATCAGCTCACTATAATGTCCTTCTACATCTATTTTCATTCATTTCATAAGTGAATGCTAGATTTTGAAAAAGACTTTTCCTGAATCCATTGAAATGGTTATGTGATCTTTGCTTGTGTTTTTTTTTTTAATGTAGTATATCACATTAACATATTTGCATATGATAAGAACCATCCTTGCACTCGGAGATGGAGCAACACTGTTAAATTTTTCTTTGTAGGTTACTTTCTTCATTTTGTTTATTCTTTCCGTAGTCTCTTTTTGTGTAGAATTTGTGTTGTTCATACTATGTCAAGAAGAAGCTATTTTTGGGTCAAGCATATTTGGCGTTCTATACACCTTCTATGCCTCAAAGTTAATTTTCTTTCCTGGATTTGAAAGATTTTCTGCTGTAATTTTGGTGAACAAATTCATTATACCTTTTGTGTTGTACTCTATTTCTTTTTATTTCACTCCCATAAAGTTGGTTCTCTTTGAGTCATCCATCAGTTTTTGCATCCAGCCACCTTGATGTCCTGTTAGTTATTTTGTTGTTTGCTTTCCTTGTGTATTCAGCTCAGTTTTTAACCTTATTGTCAAGATCTGACACTGTCCTCACAATGATCCAGCAGGCTTCCCATTCTTTAAATTGAGTTTCATACCCTGGATTTCAATTTGATTTTTTTCCGATTATCTACTTCTATACTGAAATGTTCTTTTATGCTTTGAACTGCCCTGTTTACCTCATCTATCTTCCAGATTGTGTCTTCTAAAAAATCTTTAAACTTTTTATAAATGAAGACCATTGTTTATTTAGTAAATTCCTTTGTTATCCCACTAAACATCTCTTGTGTTCATTTAAGTATGTCTTGTTTGAACTGATTGACCATTTGGTCCATTTGTTTACTTGACATCCTTTCCTAAGTTCGCTCCACCGTTTCAGGGCCTATGCAGTTTCTGAGAAATTAGATGCCATTGTAGGTCTCTCTTTGCCTCATTTTCCCATGATTCTATTTCTGAGGATGATGGGTCAGTTAAAAAAAAAAGTCTCTACTGTGGACATTCCTCCCATTGCACTGCCTTTTCTTGGTGTTCCCTTGAATTTGCTTATATTTTGACACTGAGATCCATTTTTAGCTTACTCAGCTCTTAATTTTGGGAACTTCTTAACTACTAACCTACAGCTTTCATTCTTTCCCACATTTTTCAGTGATAGAGAAATGGATTACAGTACTGTAAGTGACTCAAAGACAAGTCGACTATTGGCAAAAAAGGAAAAACAGAACAACCACTGTACCACCATTAACAATAATGAAATCTATAATAGCGCATTCTAAAATTAAGCAGTTAATAACACATTATAATGACCAGTTAAATACTACAGATATTCAATTCTTAGCATTAGAGATGCAGCCTACAGTATCAATGCAGCTACCTAAATAAACCAATTATTTAAATGTCTCTACTGAAGGTAACATTACATCATTATCAAAAATGTAATAAAAATCTGCATTACATACCTAGACTACACTTCATAGTTAAAAATTATTAACTTTTAGTACTCTCCAACCACTATGCTATCATTAACAGTAAGTTTGTCTGTAATCCCAGCACTCAGGAGGCTGAGACAGGAGGATTGCCCTAAGTTCTTGGCCAGTGAGGGCTACATAGTGAACTCAAGACCAGCCTCGACTCCAGAGTGAAGTGACCATGTCTCAAAAAACAAACCAGCAGTAACAAAAACAACAACATAACAACTGGATAGAAAGCAGTAGTAAGTTATTACCTGAGACAAACCAATTATTGAAATACAATAATCATTAAATTATTCAACTATTTCATTCTTAACAATAGAAATGTGTTCTAGAAATGGAGGTATCTTGAAAAAATATATAGTTACTAGAACAATCAAATAAAGGCCACATTACAATATTGTTAGTAATAAAAAATTACATTGATATCCTACATATAACCAAAAAGCAAATAGTTATCAATTTCTTATAGATTAAGTCATATGATTGTAAGTTATTAATGTTTAAAAGTACTATCGATGAAAATAGTAGTGGTAAGGCAATGAAGACTTACACAGAAGGCTAATTTTGGAGAAAAAAACGAACAGCAGAAGTGTAAATAGGATACTCCTAGTGTGCTCCATAAAAGTGAGACAAAACACTGACCAAAATCAGAAGAATATTAATATAATTAAGCAAAAGTGACTCATATGAAGGAAAATCAGTGAAAGAGGTAAAAAATATAGAAAGAATAACACGAGAATCTACACAAATGGTATTCCAAAAAGAAAAATTTGAATTAGTCAAAAAACACAAAACTCAACCTGAAGACAGGGAATAAAAAGCACCTATCCAAAATATACAAAAACAATACTTGAGATGTTTCCAAAATTAAAAAAAAAATTTCCCCTGCAGTGGATCCCCATTGCTCAGTCCTTATACCATGACACCTCAGGAGAACAGACTCCACTCTTCCTGTGTCCCATTCCACAGTGGCCTTCCCTCCAGCGGCCAAACCATTTCTCCCAGCCAAATAAATGCTTATGAGATTGGGTGGATCCAAAAGCCCCTTGGTTTCTGTGTGGGGAGAGGGCAAATGGGAGTCCAGCAGTACAAAGGCATCAACCAGTGACCTCCACACCCAGCCCCTTTGGGTTGACCTGGCTTCTATCACTTCTGGGCTGTGAGGATGAGTCCAGGGTCTCTGTGTTCTCTGTGAGATGCTCTTGTAGGGCCCACATCTTCCTGGATTTTTGCAGCCTGTTCTTTCTTCTCTTCAATATTTTCTTGTGGAAACTCCTTTCTAGTTACCAACCAAGAGATTCCAAAAGTCCTTGGAGTTTTCTCTAACTGTGTCCTGTTACCCAGAATGATTCAAAGGAAGTCTCCTTCTTCAATGGCTCCTCTAATGGCGTTTGCCGGCCTCTCCTGCGCTGCCTAGAAAACCCGGATTACCAGGAGAACTCACCCTGCCATACTGTACTTGCAGCTCGCAGCCACTGGCTTCTCCTTGAGGTCAGCTGCTGGTTTGCTTTGAGGCTCAGGCCCTCGGAGCGCACCTTATTTCTGAGGCTGAACACCCACAACGGGGCTATGGGGCTAGAAGAGGTTTCCTGTCTGGTGTACTCAACCTGAGTGCACCTTTTCCAGACTTTCTAGCCTCTTTGGGTTCTCCAACTTGTCTGATGGCCTCTTTTCAAGTCCTGGAGCTCCTGTCGTTTCCTGGGCTAAACCGTTAAGGTGTGGTCTTCACTGTATCTAAGACTTCTTGCTGAGTCTGTGTGGAGTTGGTAACAGGAAAATGCTACTCCGAGGCTACTTTGACTCTGCTGCACCCCAATCACAATGACGCAACACCTCTTTTCATTAAATAAACTTATTATCAAAAAGACAAAAGATAAAAGCTGGCAAGGTTGCAACAAGAAGGAAAACTCTGGATACCCCTAGTGGGAATGTAAATTAGTATAGGCACTATGAAACACAGTGCGATGGTAACAAAAATTAAATCAAAACAGACCTAACATATGATCCATCACTCCTACCTATTCCTGAGTATATGGGTAGAGGAAATGAAAAGAGCACGCTGAGGTGTATCTATTCTTGTTTATTGTAGCAATATTCACATTAGTCAAGAGATGGGAACAACCTAAATGTCCATCATCTGGCAAATGAATGAACAAAATAAGAAAATCTGACGTTACTCAAGCACAACGGAATTTTTTAATTACAAAAGACCAAAAATATCTAGTCATTTATGAAAACATTTTTGGAACTGAAGAACTTTATGTTACATAACATAAATAAGGCACTGACATTAAAGTAACTGATAATTCCTCTTTTATGAGGAATCAAAAATATTGATTTCATATGTTAGAATGTACTAACGTTTACTAGAGTCTTTACGGAGTACGATGAAGAGAGGGATGGGGAAAATTGATGCAAGGGCACCAAGTCGTATTTGCACGTGGCAGTGCCAGTTACCTACTATCTAATAGGGGAGTCATTGTTGGTGATAACGCATTGCATATTTCAAAGCTATAGAAAGAACTTTGAATGTTTTATCATAAAAGAATAGCAAATATTTAAGGAAATAGATAAATTTGCCCTGATCTAGCTATTAGAAAATGTATGCACAGAAGGAAGTGTCACATGGTGCTCTATAAATATGAACCAATTAAATGAAAAATAAAACAATAGGTTTAAAACGTTTAATAAATTTTAAATAGAATTTAAAAAAAAATGAAGATGAAGACACCCATGGAAAATCCTTGGCAAAACTTTTGATAGGAGAAGAAAAGAAGGGTAAAGTCGTATTGGTTTCTGCTTGTCTCAATTTTAAAATAGAAACGATGACCACAGTTTGTTCTATTTACTCCCAGAAATTGTGAAGGTTAGTTCTAAGTTTGCTACTTCTCACCATATTGACATTAAGTAACAGCAGCTTGATGATCGATTCAGTGGATAAGGGTATACGTTCATCACGATAAATGGACTGCGTGTGGATGGGAATCCAAGGAACGGTCCTTTATCTGCAGAGTAGAGATGTCAGGGTAGGAACCAATCAGTGGAACTGGGTAAGGTTATAAAGCTGATCCTCAGCTATATTCTGTTGGGTAAATAACTGTGTCTGCTTAGTTCTTGGTAGGACTATGCCTACTGCTATCATAAATTTACAGAACAGCTACGGTGTTTCCCTTTATAAATGAAAAAATACTTCTAATGCCAATATTTGCTGAGAAGATTAAATATCACAAAACTTTATAAGGTTGGGATAAGTTTAATATTATATGAGAAACATATCACTAGGGTTATCTGAATGTTGATTTTTATTCTTTTATTTACACAGTTAACACAATTTTATGAACTTTCCTTGTGTTGAACTCTATAATTCATATAAGATACAAAGAAAATAACTCTTCTGTCCTGATAGTCTCATACTCAGTGGTGAAAGTAGTGGCATAACTCAAAAACAAACAACAACAACAACAAAAAACAACAACAGCAGCAGCAACAACAACAAAAACAAAAGAAAACTGAGAACCTAGAATAAAATGTGGGATAAATATACTACACCCCACACAGGATACAGCTGCATTAATAGCACAGATCAGCAAAGCTTACCTGCATGAAGCAGACATTAAAAGCAGATATTGCTAACCACAGGAATTGCCTTTTATCAAGCAGATCAGGAGAGGATGTGACATCCAGCTAAAGTTGAGTTTTCTTTCCCAGTGTGTTGAGAAAAAACATGGCGTCTGGCGCAGAACATGAACTTTGGGTTCTCTGGAAAACACGACAAACGGAGACAAGGAGAGTAATATATACAGATGTATTTGAAGGTAACAAAGTGAAAGACTTTGGAAGATTTTGAATGCCATGTTTGGGAGTTTGTAGTTAATACTGTTATAATAAAAGTAATTTATTTATAGAAATATAATCAGACCTGTATTTCAGAAAGAATAATAGCTAGATCATGAGTAGTAAGGTTGATGCATTACCCTGGGTTAGAAACTTGGCACACAGGCCAGAGGAGGGATCTGGGCCCAACCAAAGCAGATCAGGCATTAATTTCAACTGTTATGGTTCTCAATAGGATAAGTTAGAAGAAAAACAAAATTTCCACTATTTCCCTTCAAAACCGAGAATTTGTGGCATTCAAACTGAAGAAGAATTAAGGTACAATCTCATTTTAATAGTGCCCAGTGACGACAAAAATCTTTTAACAAGCCTAGTTGGTAAACATGCAATGTTGGGTTCCATATTAATCTTCATTTAGCCAGGAATATGCAGCACCAGGGGCTCGGCTTTTCTAAAAGTGATATGTTCCGTGGTCTTGATATGGGAGAGGGATTTAAATAATTAACATAATTAGTTACATCAATCCAAAAAGATAAAGAGCTTCTTTTCTTTTTCGAAGGTCAGTCTTTTAAAACACCTTTACAAAAGCGACAAGATGCGTTTGCTCCTTATCACCTTCATCTTCTGCAGGTTGATTTCATATATTTTTTGCCAGTTCCATAGGGTCATTCCGTGGATCTAGGTGCTGCTTATTTTTGTCAAAGTGCATCCAAGGCTTACAAGTATTGTCCTCTGAGGAATTTTTTAACCTTACAGTCCGCCTCATCTACCAAACATCTATTATAATTTTTTACAAATATCAGTGGTTTAACCTCCTTCTTTGGTGGCATAGATCTGGTGTTACCAAAATAAGGGTTCTTACATAAAATTTTCTACCTTGGCTCAGTCAGCTAGCACTTAATTGTGCTGCTCATACGGTAATGATTTTTTGCTGATTACCAGTTATAAATTATCCACAAAACCGATCAAGGAGAGGAGAGTTTCTGAAGTTATCACCTTTGAGCTTGGAATTTCTAGAAATTAAATTAAACCCCACTTAATTGCTCATTTCTAATTTTATAACTCCATTCCATGTAATTTTATTTAATGAAGACTGAAAATATCCTAATTGTAATAGGACATATTTTACATTAAGTGAACAGAGAATTATTAGAGTATAAATTGAGTAGTCCTTATCTAAAATGGGTGAAGTTGGAAACATTTTGTATTTGGGATTTTTTTATGATTTTGGAATATTTGAAGGTACATAAAAAGAGATCTTGGGCATGTCACCATAGTCTAAACAAAAATTCCTTTATTTATTTATACGTCAGACACATTCTGAAGGCAACTTTACAGAATGTTTTTCACTACTGCGGAGGAAATAACTTGCGGCATCACATTGGTACTCAAAATGCTTTGTATTTTGCACCATTCAGATTTTGGATCTTTGAAGTAAATATTCTCAGTTTCCATATGTTTATATAGTAATTATTTTAATTGTGTTCTTGTTGCTGGGGCAGAATTTCCATCATCCACAAAATAAGGAAAGAAAATGCATTTTAGTTCTTAGTTTCAGAAAGTGTCAGTCGATTCATGGGCAGTTGGCAATGGTGCAAGAATGTGGGGAAGTCTTAGGTGGAGGAAAGCTGCTCACAGCATGACAGACAGGAAGCCACGTTAGAAAGAAAGGCCAGCAATACCATACATCCTTCCAGGTCATGTCCCAGTGATCCACCCCTCTGGAAAAATGCTAACGTTCTGCCCTTTCTACCAAGCTTCACCTCTTAACACCACACAGTGCCGTTGGTATTCCACAACATCCAAATACATGAGGCTTTAGGAGGACATTCCACATCCAGACCACATCATTAATTAGCATATAATTTGTTATTATACTGAGCAGTATGCATTTATTAATACATTTTAAAAATTTGTGTATATGATTCACAAATTAGAACCAACATCTCCCTAGAAGTTTTTGTTGCTCAAATATTTTTATCACTAATCAATCTAACTCTATAGCCACTTGGTAAAGATGAGTGGTTTCAAATATATCAGACTTTCACTATTTTCTTATTATTTAATATGAACAAAATATTGAACTAGATGCATGAAAAGTACTGCAAGAGAGAGGAACTTAGTATTTGCTCTTAGAGGATTCTGAAATAAAGAACTAAAAATTAGACTTCAGTGAATTGTACATAGTGAGAAATAATGACACAAAAAGGAAAGAGGGGAATAGTGCAAGGGAAAAGAGGATGAATATTAGCGAATATCTACTTGCTGTGGCTCATGCCTCAGTGATTCTACAGTCATACTTTATAAGACTGCTTTCACCATTATAGGTAAATTTTTTTCTGAAAATCGTCATTTCTTCTTCTAAAGGGCATTTGAAAATAGTTAATTAATAAGTACTTTATGATTACAGATAGATATAGCCATATAAACCCAAGAGAAATCTTCTAAAATTTAAATACTACCTATATCATTTTTTGCATTTAATAATATAGTAATCCAAATATATACAATCTTTGTATAAATAAAATATGCCAAAATTATCATTCTATTTTTCTTGAGTATTTATATGATGACTAAGTAACAAGTTAAAAATCCTGTAATTTCTCAGTGACTTGTAACTTTCCTAATTTAGAAAGTATAAGCATCTGTGCAAATAGTGTTGCAAATGAGTTTTCAAGATATTTAGCTAAATAAATTGATTTGCTTTGCCATTGTTGTTCAATTTTATTTTACTTACTCCTTATGTCACCAGTATAAAAATGAGTTTACTTCCAAAGTACATGCGATAATATGCATACTAGGGGATAGCAGGGAATTCTCCTCAACCTAACTGCCTACATTATAGAAGTGAGTTCAAAACACATAAGGATATATTTTACTTTTTACATTTCCTAATTTCATAACTTGCCAAATTACATGCTTGTTTGTTTGCTTTTTAATCTTTGTCTCTTCTTCTGCCTTCTTTTTTGTCTGACTATGGTACTTTCTAATGTGCGGCATGGTACGTTTTCACAGCGTTCTTGAGGTTTCTTGATTCCATCTTTGACATGTTTCCTAGCAACAGATTCAATTCGCTGAAAGAACATTTTTGTGAATAGGTGGGAGGGGAGTGGTTTCTGGAGAGCAATTACAAACAGAATGAGCTTTATTCCTTTGTTTTAAATGTGTAAATATCTACTTATTAAAAATAGACTCTCAGACTGAGGTCTTGTGTAACTTGTTTGCTTGTGTTTGGTGCACTGGGTGACATAATTCATGAAAAGCATTTTGAACAATGCTTTGCTATTGACTGAAACTTATAAAATAGTAGCAATGAGCTAAAAAAGATTTTTCTCTTATAGTTCAAATTTCATCAATGAAAATATAAATTTGAATATTAGTAATGTTATGTTAAAACTCAATTAGATATAAAATAGTTTAAATATAAAATGCCCAGGGAATATTGCTTTATTCTTCATAATCTTTTTCACTACAAGCAATAAAACCCTGTAATTTATGAGACATAGTTAAAATAAAAACTATGAAAGATTAAATTGAAAATTAAAATAAAAAACACATTGCCACAAAGCTTCCTCAAAATGCCCTCTTCATTTTTAACACACACATCTCATTACTCTTGGCAATGTGTGCTTTTACCGTATTGTCTTTTTTTTTAATTTAGACATTCTCTACAGTTTTTTGATTATTCCTTTAAGAATAAAATGCATATTTCCAACTTGAATTGCAACTTATGTTTTAAAAATATATTGTCCCTTTTCAAACTTTTGAATGTAAAAATAGCTATTTTCTCTATACTGGAGCTTGATTTTTAATACTGATTGCTCTGGTGCTTTGTGAGTTGAAAGAGCTTTGAAAGTTAAGGACAGAAGCACAAATATTTAAGACAAAGACGAAATTTGTAGGTAATTGCGAGCTCCATTAGAGCCGTGATTAAAGGCCACTAGAAAAGTGAATTAGTGCACCTGAGATTTTAATCAAACTGCTATTTTAACCAATTTATTAATTGACTCCAGGATTAGATTGTAATACACACGGTTAATATGAATGTTCGTGATCTGAAAACCCTAGAACTGTACCTAACTATTCTTTTTTAGACCAAGTTGAAATGTGCATTTAAAAGTCGTCTCCTAGTTTTCAGAGAATAGTTGCTGATTTTGTAATGAGAATTGATCATTTTACCCCTATTATAGCTAAGTCTAAAAAACAATGTAATTTGAAATTCAGTAGACAGTTGTTGAATAGTAAAGTGGCTGCTCATAACTTTTGGCTCATGTAAAGTAAAAGTGGTTCCATTGGCAAAATTTGTATTCAGTAATACAATAAAGTCTTAATACTCATTAGATACAAGTAAAAATAATTCATGAGACAAAAATAAAAATGATTTTCAAACTACTTAATATATTTGTAGTAAAACCAAAGATTATCAGAAACCCTATAAACTCTATAAACCCTATAAACCCTATAAACTCTGATGTAAGCCTTGAGTATAGAGATCACCCTGCCGAGAAGATTTCCATCAAAAGGTTATCCTTTTATATTTCAGTTTAATATTATATTAAAGGTGGAAAAATATGACCTGACACATTTTTTTGTAGAAATGTATTTTAAGAGGTTGTTAGTTGCTTTAAAGCAAAAATCATTTCCATCTGGTGTAAGTATGTTAAGGATTACTTTACCTGAAATAAAAAGGGACAAATTAAATATCTTTCTAAATGTCTCTTCTCACAGATAATTTAAACATTATTTTTTATTCTTTCTTCACTAAGTGAACTAGAAAAGGAATACTCCTTATTCTCCTTCAGATATGGAATTTCCCCTAAAAGCTTTGTGTTTCAAAGGTGAGTTCCATTATGGGGGTGAATCTGTTAATTTCCTGTGCTCGTAAGTGGTAGGTCTGGCTGGAAGGGGCGAGTCTTTGGCAAATGATATGAAAGGATATGTTATAGGTCCATTCTTCCTAACTCTGCTTCTTATTACAATGGTATAAACATCTTTTCTACAACTGGGGCTTCTGAAATATCCTCTCACCACTGTGGGCTGCCCAAGGCTGGATAGAGACCTCCTGAAACTATCAGGTAAAATAAGTCTTTTCTCTGTTAAGTGTGGAGGTCAAGTGTCATGTCCCAGAACAATGGTACCAACAAATAACTAAGACTTGCTCCACCAATCTTTGGTTTCTAAAATACATGAATCATTTTAAAAGTTTTTGAACTAAACAAAACAAGAGTAATGAATTTTGAATTTCCTGATGTCGAGGCTCTCTCAGCATCGACAACTAGCCTAGATGAATCTAGAAGTTGTCTATAGTTAATGAGGTGAAAAATTTGGGATATGTTATAAAAATCAAGCTTTATCTTTTTAAATATTTTCTTTTTCCATTTTTGAGTGAACACAGTGAATTCTGCCAGCAGTTAGTTTATGTGTAAAAATTCATCATCGAATATATTAATATAGCTTTTTTACATCACTGTATTTTTATCAGTTTGACATCTGGACCCTTGCTGACCCAGAGTCTACTCCCTCCCAGATCTAACCAATTACTTTTGAGAGAAAAGGGCTACTGTGCACATGCAAAGCAGCCAAACCTGAACTCACATCCTTCCCCAACTTTTCTGTTGGCCTCTTGAACTCAGGGAAAGTACTTCTGCCCTAATCACTCCAAGGCCAGAGCAAGGAAACCCACCTCCTACATTCTAATGTTTACCGAGGTTACTGAGATTAGCTCATCCTGACCCTGATGCCCTGCCTTGTTCTCCCCTTGTCATTAAACGACAATGAAGAATCCTGTTCCCTTCCCGTGTTCTCTTGGCTCCACTGCCTCCTGACGTCCCCTGGTACATTCCTGTGTGGCCTCCACGGCAGTGCAGACTGCCTCCTCTGGGGCACTGTCCTTAACAAATTAGCTCTTCAATGTCCATGATGTTCACATGAGTTGGCCTCACATTTCCTAAACAAGGAAATCTACATTGTACGATAATGATTGAAAAACAGTGCTATTATTATTAGAACAGATACATCTTAACACTTCAAGGTGTGCTGTGACTTTCTAGTCATATCCAATGGTAAGGTAAAAACTTTCACTATAAGTAAATTTTTTAAAAGATAGTTTCATGGTTTTTTACTAATCCTTGAAATAGCTGTAATCACTGTTGCTGACAGTTAGTTTATATCAGCACTGTAGTGCATTGTTTAGAGGAGGCATGAAAACAATACTCTTTGCCTCACCATTCCAGTATAAGAACATTCTGTAAAGTCTTACTCTAAAGCTCTTTTTTTTTGTCACATCCATCCAGTGAATACCTATTTAAGAATGAGAATGCTTTGGTTCAATATTTTGCTATAAAAATAATCTGTAAGCAAGTAACTCTTCTACCTATCAACATTCTTTGACTTGCAAAATACATATTGGTTTATATTTCAATATAATATTCCTATTCTAAAAATCACCATGGTCTCCCTATTCAGTTCAATTCTCTTTCTGGTTTTAGGGCTATGCATGATCCTATATAATTAAGTTCAGATTTCCAGTGGAAAATGGGAGCAAAAATGATTTTGTGTCTCTTCTGGTAGACATCACACAAAATCTCGTGGTAAAATAAGCAATACAGCTTAATAGAAAAGACATCTTAAGGTAAGTTTTTTTTTAATCCATCATCTTTTTATTAGGTTTAAGTTCAAAACTTAATTGACATGGGATAATTATTAGCATTGATAGGTATATAAACCATTTGTGAATTACTTTAAGCACTTTTATAATCGCCATTTTTCAACAATTTTGAACATCTCCTGCAAAGTCACTGTTTTTGTACATAATCAGTTTTATTTCTAAAATAGCATAAATTTGACTGGATCAATGTCATTGACATATCAAGTAAGATTGATATGTCCGTAATGACTTCAGACATGTTTTAGTGCTAAACTATAACAAAACTATGTATTCATTATTAGTTCTTTGGTTAAGTAGGATGATAATCATCAATAAATCACAATCTTTGTCTAGATATTTCAAAACGACTCCTTTGCCTTATACACTTTCATCTAATGATTAACCGATTTTTAAATTGCCTTAATATTTTCAGTGTCTACTGTTCCAGTTGTCTTCTAGATGTACTTGCTTTGATCAAGTTGATATATGTATAAAAGTACCCCTTAATTGTCCTACACAGTGCTGTTAGAAAAATAGAGCTAAAAAGTAATAAGGGGCAATTTTTCTCTTGGTCCATGTTTTTAAAAATACTTTTTATTTTTTGAAAAATATTATGCCATCATCCAATTATAGAAATAATAGCCCTTTTAATTCTGTACATGGTACATACTTTATACAGTATGACTCAACAACATTAGATCCTTGTGAGTTTCCGTACATGCTGTGTTCATTGACTTCTCTTGCACATCTCTTATTTATTTATTTATTTATTTATTTTCCTATTCAGGTGGTTCTCAAAGTTATGTTTGACTCAGAAATTATTTGTGACACTTTTGCTACCAACCTCTGGGCATATCTGGAGAAATAGTTAGGCATCTCTTGGTGTTACATGTATTTGGAATTGTGCATATTGTAATTATTTCTTATCATTGAATAATTACACTAAGTTACAATCTCCATGAGCACAAGATATATGTATATTTTTAAACGTATGTGTCTTAGACAACTCTCCTCACAGGTAATATGTTCTTAATAGAGTCATGTGTTTAAATTTAAAAAAGTAAAAAAGTGAACCAAGACCACAAAAAATTAAAATAAACAGGCAAATTGAATAAAACTTTCCATCACATTAAATATGATATACTACTCTTTAGATTTTAAGTTATCACACTTTCTTAAATCATGAGGTTCTTAAAGGCAGAAAAAATATGTTAACTGTCAAGTTACTCAAAACATCAGCAAAAAGATTATTTTAGTGAAACTACGTTTATCAGATGTCATACACTACAGATGAACACCATAATGATAGACTGATAGCATCTCAGGAAGGTAATGAAGACACTTACAGTCTTAGGCCCTGGGATGATGGCTGACTTAAATATCTGTCCTGCAAAGTACAGAGTTTACTGGAATTGAAAAGAATTTTTTTCATAGTAGCTTGGAAATAGTAAGCACAGAGGAATAAATACCTTGAAGCACTTCTCAATGAGAAAGTTGCCTTTATTAACTTGGTTTCCTTCAGAAACAGGTGTTTCATGGACCAAATTTTGGTTGTATCTTTTGGGTTATACTAATAGTTAACATATTATACAGGAGCGTACTTCCAATGTCCACATTGTTTAAAGTAAAGATGGAAGTCATGTTGGTTTTGGTTTACAATGACTTTCTATAATTTGATCCACAATGTTCCTTACCATTTATGAAACATGAAGCTTAAATTATTTTATATACTTTAACTTTCTCTACTTTGAAAGTTGAAAGTATAGAAATTTCTCTCAAAAACAAAGTTTATGAAAATATTATTGAGATAGTGGAAATATTAAAAATAAAATATAGTATCTGCTTATCCCATTAATTTCTCCATTTAGTGTTCATATACCTTATATTCTTTCTCAGTATCTTTCCCATTATGACTTTCTATATACTTCCAAAATGACTACCTCCGTGTGCAGGTGCTGGAGGGTCCAGTGATTGCTCATATGTGGGAGAAAAGAAACACCCGTCCTAGAGTGCAGAACAGTTGGTGAAGTTCTGTACTGCAAATAATTTTCAGAAGCAATGAAGAAAATCCAAAGGCTGCAATGGATTTGAAGACACGAGAGCGTAAATTCTAGTGAGGGCAATGAAAGCTGGAGCTCTCCCACGAGAGGCTGTGGCTGTCTTCTTCTGTCCTTTTTCTTTTTCTTTTTATGCTTATTTTATTTTATTGTATTTTTGCTCAAGTTTCCAGTCCATTGGTTGGGCTACTCAAACCCATTGGGGGCATTCTTCCCCCACTTTCTGGCCCACAAGTCAATCATAATTCCACCATGTTGGCATAATTCCCCCAATCACCACTGCAACAAAACATTTTACGTTATGTGAATGATTCTCATATTGTAATAGGGTCATACTCTAACTTAGCTCTATATTTAATAGATAGTTGCAAAGATGTGCAAAACAAAAAAATTTAAAATTTTAATGTAAAATTGTCCAGATTCATACCCTTTTTCTACTTAACTGCTAACGTGGATTTTCCTAAAACGTGTTTAAGTATTCAAGGAACCATATCTTTGATACATTTGAAATATTCGCCTCAGCTATCTTGAGAAATCTTGCTGAATTTTTAATGTTTCTCTAGCTTGTTTAACCACAGCCCCGTGCACTGTATTTTCAAGTGCCAGAACACAATGTAATTAAATTTAGCAAATAATGAGTGTGTATAATTCAAGTGAAAGACAATCTGTTATATTCTAGAGTCAACACAAATAAAACATTTCTTTCCTTTAAATGTTAATAAAACATATTGAGCCTTATCATAGAGCAGAGAAGGCATCTATTTATGCAATTAAAAATATAAAAAAGGATAAAATAGGTACTTAATGGTTGTACAAGTAATGTATTTTAAGAGCATACGGAAGGAAGACTGACAGGTTTGGTGGCATGTGCCTGTAATCCAAGCACCTTGAAATAATGAGGCAGAAGAAACTCAAGTTTTAGGTCAGCCTAGGCAACTTAGTGATTTGGCAAGAACTTGTCTCAAAAACAAAACAAAATTGGGATGTGTCTCAATGTGAAGGCTTGGAGTTAAATTTCAAATACAAAAGAAAGAAAAAGAAAAAACTTCTAGAAAAGAATGTCTACTTTCAAACTTTAGAGTGTAATTTTGAAAATTCCTCTGAACATCGACCTCACTTTCCATTCACATTTTCAGCTTTTCTTTCAAATTGAAGATATTTTTCTCCATGTATATATTGTAACATTCTTATATCCCATCTCTTGGTTTTCCAGAGTTCCAGAACTAGAGAAATGTTCTAGTTTTGCTCCCAAAACACTTTTCAAATTGTTCTCAGGAGACATAGAGCTTAATGTTTTCTTTCATGCCCTGTACATAATTATGTTAAATCACACATATATTAAATCTAGTGATATTAAGTATATAGTTTTGTGGTATTAGACACATTGAGTTTATTGTGCAACTGCGAACATGTCATCCTTAAAATTTTTTGGCTTATAAAATTGAGTCTATAATTAAAAAAAAACGGAACCAAAATAATTAAAATAAACACACGTTCCCGTTCTCCTTTTCCCATACTCTGGCAACTATCATTCCGTTGTCTGTCTCCACAATTTTTACTACTGTGATTAGCTCATAAAAGTGTAATAAACAAATAATTACCTCTTAGTGACTGACATATCACAGTATGAGATCATCACCTTTTACTTATGTTGCAGCTCATAAGCTCATAAAAATTGGTTTAAATTGCTTTATAAAAATTATCAGTTTTAAAATAAACCACCTCAAATCTGGGTTTTGACTGCAAAGAAAATATGGTGGAAACACCAGTAACTGATTTCCAAATCTAGGTTTTTCAGAAGCCATGGGGCTTCCAGCTGGGTGTCTTGGCTAAACATGCACTATGTGCTTTCAGATGCCAGCCAACATGTCATGGGAAGTCCAAGTCCATCTGGAGACTCAAAGTATAGGTACTTCAACCAGAAGCTTCATTTGCGCCTAAGGTTTGAGTCGGTCATGGGTGTAACGAGTGTTCCAGTGATTCTAACTTCAAAGTTTGAGTTAACTCCAGGCATTTTGACTTCCTTGTTGAGATCTCAGAAATCTTTAAGCAGAGAAAGCCCATGGCTGTGATGCCCACTCTAAACTCCTGATTCATGAAACTCCAGCAAATTGAAATGTTTGTCCTATAGGCCACTGACTTGAGATTATGTTTTAATAATAAACAGCAATAAAGAACGGAGGGTGTCTTTCCATTTTCTGATGTGATCAACAACTTCTTTCTTCAGTGTAATGCAGATTTCTTATAAGTCCTTCACTTCCTTGGGTAGATATTTAATTTTCTGCTCGGCTATTGAAAATGGGATTATTCTTCTTAGTTCTTTCTCAGTGAGTAGAAAAAAGCTATTGATTTTTTAGTATTGATTTTGTAGCTTGTGATTTGGCTGAATTTGTTTATTTTTTCAAAAGTTTCATAGAAGAGCATTTGGGGTCTTCTATGGAGATAATCAAATCATTTGCAAATAAGGATAGTTTGACTTGCTAGAAAGGTAGAATCGATATAGTCAAAGTGACTATACTGCCAAAACTAATATATAGATTCACTGCAATTTCTATCAAAATACCAACTTTTTTTCACAGAACTTGAAAAAACAATTCTTAATGCATATGGAACCAAAGAAGATCTAGAATAGCCTACGTAATTTTAAGTAACAAGACGAAGGCAGGAGGCAATACAATTACAGATATCAATTTATAATACAATACAATAGCTGTAAAAACTATATGGCACTGGCACAAAAATGGACAGATAGACCAGTGGAACAGAATTGAGAATGCAGAGACAAACTCAAACACCCTCAGCTACCTAAAGGAGCTAAACACATACACTGGAAAAAGGAGCCTCTTCAACAAAGGGTGCTGGGAAAACTGTATATCCACATGCAAAAGAATGAATATAGACACACACACTTGTCACCATGCACCAAAATGACACCAAAGTAAATCAAATGCCTGTATATTAAAATTGAAACAAAGAATCTTCTGGAAGACAAATCAAGCAAATATCAAAAAGACATTGGTGTAGGCAAAGACTTTCTTAATAAGACACCGAAAGCAAAACAAATATAGCCCCCATTATTAACAAATGGGATAACAACAAATTAAAAAGTTTCTGCACAGCTAAGGAAATTATCAACAGCGTAGACAGAACCTAAAGACTGGGAAAAATATTCACCAAAAATAACTCATACAGGAGGCTCATAAGTAGAATATATGGGGAACTGAAGAAAAGGAAGCCTCTCAAAATCGAAGACCCTGTTGGAAAAAATGGGCAAAAGAAATGAATAGGCAGTTCACAGATGAAGAACTTAAAAAGGCCAATACATACACGAAAAGATGTTAACATCCTTAGCCATAAGAAAAATGCAAATCAAAACAGCATTAAGAAACCATCTATCTCCAGAGAGATTGGCATATACCAAGAAAGCAAACAACAATCAGTGCTGGCGAGGCTGTGGGGATCCAGCAACCCTACTGCATTGCTGGTGGGATTGTAAAGTGGTACAACCTCTTTGGAAAGCAGTATGGAAGTCTCTCAAAAGGATGGAAATAGGGCTGGAGGAATGGCTCAGCGGTTAAAGCGCTTGAGCAAGCGCTAAGCCAAGCGCTAAGTGCCCGAGTTCGATTCCCCAGCACCACATGAGCTGGGCGTGGTGGCGCACGCCTGTAATCCCAGCACTGGGGGGGCTGAGACAAGAGGATTGCCATGAGTCGAAGGACAGCCTGGGCTCTGAAGTGAATTCAGGACCAACTTAGACCACAGAGCGAGACCCTGTCTCAAAAAAAAAAATAAATAAATAAAATAAAAGAGGCTGGAAATAAATATCCCCTCCAATCCTGCAATACCTCTTCTGAGAATTTTCCCCAAAGACTTAAAAACAACATATAACAGAGATACATGTATACACATGTTCATAGCAGCACAACTAATAATAGCTAATGTGGAAGTTGCCAAAATATCCAAAACAGACCAATAAATACATTAATTGTGGTGTTTATACACAATGGAATACTACTCATCTATAGAGACAGATAGTTTGGAGGCTTTTGTAGGTAAGTGGAGGCAACTTGAGACCATTGTTCTTTTTCAAGTGAGTCAGAAGCAGAAGATGAATATCAAATTGTTTCTCTGATATGAGAAACACAGATCACAATTATTTCATGGAACTTCATGTAGGGAGTGATGGGCAGTGAAGGGGAGTGGGAGGCAGTGGGAGGGTCAATAAAAAGAGAAGGGAAGGATTTGTAACTTTGCCACGATATGTATGTGCACAAAATTCTCAAGATCAATGTAAACTTCATGTGTTGAACTTATACATATCAATAAAATGAGGAAAAAGTTAAATAAACAGCAATTTAAACAGTCAGAAAAGAAAAAAATGCAACCGTGATAAAATTTGAGCTTGATTGTAGGCCCAGAAATGACAAATAATAACAACAGCAATAAAATCAATTGTATAGAAAATTAATAATAGGACAGAGATGAAAAATCAATAATAGAGCAAAGTTAGAGAGTCAATTAAATTAGTGGCAAAAACTCAGAAGGAAAGAAAAGGTTAACATATAGACCTTTAAGGCTTTACAGATTGCAGTCAGAAAAACATAATGCCAGATCTGTGAATAGCAAGAACAGAAAAAAATCTTCAATATTACAACTTATCAAATGTGTAGAATATGTGTGTGTGTGTGTGTGTGTGTGTGTGTGTATACACACACACACACACATATATGTATAAAACATGTGTACGGATTTCAATTTTTGTCACACCCCACAATGTTCTCTATTGTCACATTCTAGGACCTCCATGGTGTTTCTTTACACATTTGAAAAATTATTTCAAAAATAAAAGCCTTTATTATATTTATAATTTCAATCAATGACATTGTTGCCTTTGTTGTTTTTAAAATTGGAGCTAATAATTCCTGATTCATCACCCACTCAGTGCTCCCTCCTCTTGGACTGAGAGAAAGAAGACTGCTGGTGGGTTTCAAAGAATATTTGAGAAACGTGGTAAAATCATGCAGACAACCATCTGCTGAAGCAGTGTTGCTTTTCATAGAAAACATAAGACTTATCAACAATTGAAACGCTTGGTTTCATGCTAAAAGAGAGTGGGTGAGGGTCCAGCAAGGTATAGCAACTTGATCTTCTTACACATTCTCAAAGTCAGCGAGTAAATTGTGCTGAGGGAACACTTTAAAACATCTGCTACACATTCAGCTAGAATATTTAAAACATCCTCTTGCTCAGTTTCAACAAAACCTCTATGGTGTGCTTTAGCGCTTCCTGATACAAGGAAACCTTCATTTTGTCCCCAGGTTGAATTCTTGTAAGGCGGCTGACTACTTAGTTCCTAGATATCACTAGAAGCTACCACAAAAAGGAGTTATCTAGTGCAATGTTAATTACCATAAAGTCTTACCAAAATTTCAGACATGGGGAGATTAAACGAAATACATATTGATTATGTAAGAAAAATAGAAATGACTTGTACCTTTCCTCTTTTGTTATTCTCTGCTCTCTGGTGTGTTTCTGCTGTGAAGTCCTTAAATTCTTCTCATTTGTGAACACTAGGGTTATTTTCTGTCCTTATTATCCCACTGTCTTTGTGTAATACACTCAGGTTTTTCTCATTTCCGGTAAACTCCATTATGTAAGGAGACTTTCAATTTATTTCACTTGGAATTTAAGTATGAAAATCGAGGATTTCTTTTTAAAAATTCTTCTTTAGTTAAACTTGTTTCTTTAAAATCATTATTCTTTCCCAGATTTTAATTCCTGTCATCTCCCTGCTAATGTGGAAAATATTAATATAAAGTTCCAAAGCTCACATCCAGCGGGCAACAGACCAAACGTGGCTCAGATTCATGTTTTGTTTATTCCCCACTGTGAATTAATTTTATTGAGCTAGATTTCTTATCAACAGTGAAAAGCTGAGAAACAACTTAAATGTCTAGCTTTTTCTAAAAAAGAAAGGTTGCAATTTCAAAGACACCCACTCCGTGGGACTCAGTGGCAGACCTCCCTTCCAAAGGCATCTTTTCCCAGGTGTTACATTCCAGCAAATCGTATTGTTTCAAATGCAGTGTGTTTCTCTAGTATTTTTTGTAAGCATTCGAGTTTGTAAACCTCATTTTCATCAGTACCTTGAGATCTAAAGATCTAAGCCTACATTTCTGGATGGCAGTTGGACAGCTTCATTCCAAACATCTTGCATTGTTCTTTATAGATAGAACTTCACAGGCTTGTTCTGTGAAACTTTTCTCAGATACTAAGGCTGGAAGGTGTATTTTTTTCCCCTTCCCCTTGGTATCTATTAAGAGCTTAGAATAAGTCTTATGGATTCAGATTCTATATAATAATGCTCTCTCTGTCAGCCTTTCATTAACTCTTGCTGAGGAATATGAGCAACTTGTTTGTGATCTTCCCACAAAACCTATATATCCCCCTTATATATCTCCTCAAATGCATGACTTCAATTTTACTATTATATTGCTCAAAAATATTTTAAAATATTTTAGCTTAGCAAGATAGCACATAAAATAAAGGGATTTATTTATTTATTTATTTATCTAGATCAGAGCATTTTAGAACTGGAATGACATTGCTGGCGGTCCAATTCAGTTCCCTGCATGTGCAAAGACACTACTTCTCAAAGGGCTGATTCATCCATAATTTAGAATATAACATGGAGGGCCAATATAAAAATCCTGCTCTTTAGAATGAGTTCCCAGGGCTGCTTCCACACTGATCTACTGAAGTCCTTCTGGCTGCAGAAGATCCAGGCTGGTTCTTGTCTTCTGTTGCGTTCATCACTACCAGTGTCTGTACAAATGATGTTGAGGTTGTCCGAAGGGTGCCTCCCTCCTTAAGGGTTTTGTTCATCTTTTTTTCCTTGTTCTGAGTGTGAGGTAGCCCCGTGTAGCGCATTTTGGTAGCTTGATTTCACCCAATCTAAATTCCTGCAAGCACACTG
This sequence comes from Ctenodactylus gundi, assembly GCA_004027205.1. Classification (NCBI taxonomy): domain Eukaryota; kingdom Metazoa; phylum Chordata; class Mammalia; order Rodentia; family Ctenodactylidae; genus Ctenodactylus; species Ctenodactylus gundi. Next base: position 19,453 of record PVKB01004130.1, on the reverse strand, counting down.
AAAGAACCTTATTATGAAAAAAAAAAAAAAAAAAAAAACCAACAGTTTCTAAATACTAAGAGGTTGAAATGTTGTTGAATACCAATCCTGGCTTCTTTTTTTTCCCTTTCATCTAAGAATGTCTCTCTGATCCAGAATGCTTCTTATCCAAATGACCCCCACATACTTATTGCCTTCACATTTGCAAATGTTGGAGGTTATATTCTTGGCTTTGTTTGATTTAGCGCTTAGCTAATTCCAATACTGCTCCTCTCCCTCCCTTTTGACATTTAGAAACATAGATTTTTGGTTGTTGATTATTTGTATTTTTAATTCCATTAGTGACTTTCAGAGTTTTATTTTTTAAAAAAGAAAAAAAAAATACTCCCTGGCCTGAGCAATATAGCCAATACAAGTTAAGATCAAGTTATTGTTCAGCCACACAGCCTCAGGTCCCTGAAAGTCTACAAAGTTTGCATTTGTAGAAAATCTATACTATTCCGCTGGCACTTTCTATTACACCCTCAGAAATAAGCAATTTAATAGTTACTTAGCTTAATATCTATTACTAAGTAATTTTAATTTCATCAAACTGTTCGTTCCAGTTATAGCTCCATGCTGTGTTGTGAAATTTAATCAAATATTAATTTGAATTCAGGTCGTAACATTTCTGGTTATCTCCTCATAATTAAACTCTTGCTTCACAAAGAATTGGAAAAAAAGAACACACTTATGGCTTGCATTGCCTGTCTCCTGCTTTTTGTTTTACTGAAAAAAATAAAATAATGCTAAATACAATAGTGATCTGTCCTATATTTAGACATAAGACTGTGGATATCTTACAGTTTTATTTGAGGTGACAGAAGTTGATATGAAATTACCTTCTTTTAACTTTAGCCTGTACTTTTGTCTTGATATACACACATACAATGCCTGATTTGATCATAATATTTGATTGTCAAAACTACCTATTCACTTAATATTAAAAGTACTTAGCTGTGGACATATTTCATACACCATGGTAAACATTATAAAATATTTAAACACTTATTTTCTTAATGAATCTCATATTATTTCTCATTGCCTTTGAACATTTTTTAAAATATACTTTCCAATATCTGAGATGACTAATTTTGCTTCCTGTCAACTCTCTTACAAGCACATTAAAGGCAGGGACTAAGTGCTATCAGTTAGCACCCCGACAAGTTGTTAATGAGTATCAAGCATTTCCTTCATCATTCATACCTCACAAAACATGTATACACAGTTATACCTGTGTGTTCATGTTTGTACATATACATGTATATAACAGAAATGTTGTAATAGAAATATTATAATTATGATGAAGAAGTTAAATAAAATATATTACACTGAGTGTTCTGACTGGCTTCAATTCAATAGGTGGCTCTAATACTCTTTCACGGGGCATTAACCATAGCACTTAGAGATCTAAACATGAGTGAGTCATGGGCTTGAAAATGACAAGTTCATAATGTAGAAAGAAAAGGCATGAATGCATTACAAAGAGCAATACATGTAGCATGCTGTAGCCACGTGTGCAAGGGCCTAAGCAGGTGAGGGGATATTATAGTGACCAGAAGGCCCTTGAGACAGGTTTAGAAAGTATGCATGGTCTTTCATTTGGAGGAGAGAAAAAAGGTGGAGGAAACAAACTTTGGAAGGCAGAATGCTAGGGACAAAGAGAACTATGGGAGACAAAGGGAAAGTGAAAGTTTGGCATGACCACAACAGTGTGATGGGTTGAAACATTAAAGCATGACAAGGAATGGGAACAGAAAGTGGCTTGAAATGAAATTTGTAATATCATACAGACAGTGAATGAGGATTTATGGATTATTATAAAATGTAATCTGAGCATTCTGGAACCAATGTACCAGTTACCTTTGAGTAGAAGACTGATGTTCATTAAACAATGCTACAATAATCCACGTGGATGTGGACAAGAAAGCCCAAACAAGGAAGATTTGTAATATTTATTTTATCTGCAGTAAATTAAAATGGTAGCCAAAATAGAGACATATATAAAAGCATTTTTAAACAGCTCAAATTATGTTATAGTCATTGAGTGTGTTCATTTATATAAAAACTTTTTCAAACAATTACTAATGTTTTCAATAAGAAGTACATATCCAACGATCATAAGTAGGTAAATGAATAGAGAATTCTATTAAATAAGTGATACAGGAAGTACATTTTAACCTAATATATGTGAAAATATTTGCATTGATACTTCTGAGTAATGTTAATAGAAACACTGAAGGTCAGTGTCTTTTGCTGCCTTGTGATGTATTGTCAGGATATAATCAAAGAACTTCCTCCTTGCACTTAATGGTTATTGTAAGATTTGCTAATGTAGATTCTCATTCGTTTAACTCATATCTCTTAAAATAATCCAGTGTTCACAGTTTTCTGAGGAAATACATTTGTAATATGACTTATCTAGAGAAGTTTGAATCTTCATTTGGTGTTAATTCATTTAATGTAGACTAGCACATAGTCACTTAATACCTACAAAACACATTTTGTTTTATTCTATTTTCTGTTTCTACCCAATGGTAACTCCAGATGACAAGTAAAACAATAATAATATAACATAAAATGCAGACAATGTGATATCCCATAATATACAAAAAAAATGTTAACATTTCAACTCTATGGATTTGTGCTTTAATAGCTTAAAATGTTGATTTCTTAATGTTTATTGAATTAATAAACTTAGTTTTCAATATTTAGCCCATAAAAAATAGCACTTCCTGTGAATATAATGGTAAAAAAAATAGAAGGTGTAGCTTGCTTCTCAAAGTCACTTAAAATGTGTTCAAAATGCTCATGCGTGTTTGTATTGAAAATTAAATGGAGATCATAATATTTTGGAATTTCATTATTAAGTTTTTTTCCAATTAGCTTAGTGTGAGTTCAATTAACATAGATTGTTAAGTATACTCATGCTCATGTGTAGCTAAGGTCTACCTTCCAATCTGCCTTTGACATAGAAACACTTATTGCCTTGGCAAAACACTGCCCCTTCCTAGAAGCAGCCTACTTTGAAGCACTGAGAACTAGCAGACCCATCACCTCTATGAAAGATCATGGACATCAAGGGCTTGGTCAAGAACTTTGGCTCTGTGTCACTGCTATTAAAGCTTCTCCCTCTAATTTTTTTTTCTCTTTTACAGGCGTTAGCTCAAATAATGTGCAGTTAACCAATTTCCCATGTGTTATACTTGGTAGAAGTTATTTCATAGTGAACTATAACTGAAATAATATCTTTTTATAAAGAACTACACTGTTTTTGAGAATGAGTTCACCAGATAAGTAGAAGAACAATGAAAAGTAATCTTATTTGAGGAACTATTTTCAGAGAAAAGACACGGCGAGTCTTACTTTATTTTGGTGCAGAATTGATTCATCTTTCATTTAGGAAAAAGCTTAAAAGTAGGAAAGAGCTACATATAGTGTGGCGAGTAGACATAAATCCAAGCACAGTGGAAAGACAGCACTAAAGTTATTGTAAAATTACTTGCCTGTTTTTAAATGATGTGATGATGATATGATGACGTGAATTATATGCTTTACTTTCATTGACAAGTTGTCCAATGTCTAGCCTGTTCTAGAATGCCCACTAAACACAGAGACCAATGGAATAAGCAGCTAGTCTCTTCCTTAACAGAATGTGTCTTCTACAGAGGCCAGCTGATTTGAAGAAAACATTAGTTAAAATAGTGTGCTGGATATATTATGAAGTTATAAATATCCCCAGACCAGACCAGTTAGTCATCTGAGAATTTAATGCCAATGCTTCTCTTCTGGTACCACTCCAGAGCAAGTGAATCAGAAAATCTGAGAGAAGGTTCCCCAGTTAATGTGGAATTAGGTAGTTCTAAAATATACTCAAGTCTGTAAACTAATGTTTTAATGACTAGTGAAGTCTTGAGACTAGCGATGTAGTTATAATTTTTCTTTATGAGGACAAAAACTAATCTATAGTAAATCTACCCTGTATCAACGCACTACGTAAATAGGTTGTTAAGGAAAACATGTTAAAAGTTGAAATTGAACCCTTGTAATAGATAATTCTATTATCTAAATAATATTTTATAAAACTTTTATAAATAAATATAAATATGACATATCATATAGGTCATATACATGTTGTATATTACCTGGTTAACACACTATAATATTTATAACACATGATAGCATATCAGTGTATGCATATATTTATATTATCATATATATATATTATAAAACATAAATATTGTGGCTGTCTTTTTATAATCTTAAATATATTTGTCTGGATCTATTTTCTAATATACCAATGAATGAGATATTGAACTATTGTTTCTGGTAATTTTGATAGAGTTAAATGCCATTACATTTTGAAATAAAATATTTTCATCATAATAATGGAAAATATTTAGCCTGACTTATCAAAATACGAAAAAGAGCAAAATGGCCAACCAAATCTAGAGTAGTAGAAGGGAAAACCTCCTTTGGTGCCAAACACCATCTAAATCCAAGCTGTTTATTTAAAGGTCTCCTTACAAATAGCTAAAACTATGTCCATGATATGCTGACAGTCAACAAAAAAATAATTGCTTCTTTAATTTGTTGCTGTTGTGGCTCTGATACAATCTCAGGTAACAATAATGGACAGCCCTTTGAGTACCCTACTAACTTGGAAGGAACCTTGGTAAATATTGGGAGTGTTGAACAAACAAACCCGTTTGGGTTGGCTGAAGCTTGGGACTGTTGACCTTGATTCGATGTCTGGAATTCATCTTGGTCCTATGCTGTTAGGGAACACTAATATTTGTGACATGAGTGACTCCATTTTAGGCAGAAATAATGGTCTTCCGAATATGTTTTTTTTTTGATTTTATGTATTTAATAGGGTTCAGATTAGAAAGATTAAAACATTTCCCCCAAATTATGTTATTATTAATTTACTGATCATTGTTTCCTTATTAAACGAAGTGTGGTATTGAAATTCGAATCAAAATCTGAGTGCAGACTGTAAAGTGTAGCAAATCCTTTCTTTCAAATATGAAAATAATTTTCCCAAAATTATTTTTATTAGTATGTATTTGTGATATGTAATAATTACATTAAACTTGGGAGACAAGTGCATAATCACATCACATCTTGATCATTTTTATTTCCCTCATCCCTTCTCACAGTCTGCTTCTCCCCTCGGAGCAAACTCCTCCTTCTTTACTAACTCTATCTCCCTCTTTTATTTTCCTCTTTTACTTATTTATAATTTGAGTTTCTCATATTACGGAAACTATGTGATATGTAACCTCTGTTTCTGATTTATTTCACTACGCATAATGGTCTCAACGTATATTTCCATTCCTTCATCCTACACATGGCTCAGATTGATCTGTTCTTCTTTTGTGGCTTAGGAGGAGCAGACGATGGTCCATGAGAAGAAATGAACTGTTATTCTTCTGATCTAAGGAAATGATGAATCATTCTTTGCCCCAACAATTCTTTGATGACCTTGGAGAATGGCATCAAAACGTGGCCTGTATCTGAATTCTCTAGTTAAGAAATAGATGCTGGATCTGGATTGCTCCTTAAACTATAGATGATCATTGTGTTAGTTCACTGAAAGGTTAGAATCTATTTGTTTCTGGAGCATAGTGTAATATCTTAATTATTTTGAATATCTTTTAGTAGACAATTTCTTACAAGTCTGTGCTTTTCTAAGTCTTTTCTATTATTGCACTGTTTTTTCACAGTGTTGCCTGAAATGTGATGAAATATGATAACAATACAACTGTAGTTCTTTTTTTGCCCAGACAACTTTATTCCCTTTGAGGCAATTTGAGGGCCACTGTTTGAAATAGATACTAACTTAGACTCTTTTTACTTCCAAGGCTGATGCAAGTCTTTGTGCGGCAGGTTTCTGATATATTTTGAAAATACATGAACACTCTGAGACATAGTAAGGTCCCAATACAATCAGTATGTTTTCTCCTGAAAGGATTCATCCTAGAAATGCAATTTAGATTCTTTTCTGAAGTACCCACATACTTTTCATAGACAAGAAAGTGCATGTATCTGATTTTGTTATCACTGAAAGAACTCCTGGGAGTATTGATGTAGTGTGGTCAAAATATTTTGATCACTACTCAGTAATAAAAAATTATTGTATGTCTACAATGTGTCCTGGAAATACAAAACCAAGTAAGACAGACAAAAACTTTGATTACTGAATCTTACGTTTGAGAGAAGTTGAGAGTAAAGGACACACTATATATATATATATATATATATATATATATATATATATATATATATATATATTAATGAGAACACTACCTGTTATTACTTAGAGAAAGACAGAACACACCTCAAATTATAGATTTCTAATGCATTGCAATTTCATGGGTTAATTATATGTGAAGAGTCATTTTAAAGGATGCTTTTGCAAGTGATTTCTTATAAGTGTATTATTCTGGGGACTCTCCCCTGCTGAGCATTACAAGGTCTTATCTCCTGTCTCTGAAGTTCTTGAAGTCTCCTGTTCCTTACATTGGAATAAAGAGACCATCTACCCAGATGAATAAAAAATATATTTTTAGAATCTTCTTTACATTTTTATTAATGAGAAAAAAATTTCACCATCCGTGTTTCTTTCTCTCTATTCTGCCTTTAATGTAAGGGGGGAATCTTGCTTGCAAACTCAAAATCTGGGCTCTTTTACTGGGAGTAGTTTCATATTTTCAGCTATTATCTTCACTGGTTACTTCTGCATTACTCATTCAATACACTCCCAATGGCAATAATATGAATCAGTTTCATATACCATAAAACTAGCATAAGGAATGCTAATTTCAATGTCAACATTTGCACAAGAGAGTTAAAATATGAGATGGAAAAGGACTAAAACAAATATGGCAGCCCTGCCATTTTCTCTCTTGCCTTTGGCCTTATGTCCCAACTCGTATTGTCCTTTCTGACACTGCTCTCTCCTGCCTCAACAACCCTGACTAGCTCATAAATTCCACAGCTTGCAAAAATGGCTCTGATGGTGTCTGTGACCCCATGCAAAGGGCACCACAAATCAGAACAATTTCTAACCGTGGTTTTCACTTATAGTCAAAAACTGCTCCTGAAGTCAAAACCACACGGGCAGCCCTCAAGTGTCTCCTACCCTCCGAAGCCCTGGCTCAGCTCAGTTTCTGTCAGCCACATCACTCACTGATGCATTCTGCTGTGTGTGTGTCAGCTAAATCAATCCTTCAACCTCCATTTGAGTCAGTTACAGTATTATTTTTAAAAAAATATCCAAGTCCAGAGAAAATACAACATAAAAATCACAATTTCCTTTCTGGGTCTAAATAAAAATAACAGAAAGAGCATAGACTTCTCTAATGCATAATGCTATACTTAATTAAAAAGTAGTACTACATATAATGCAATTCATGGAGTATTCTTAGAAAACATACATTGGCTAAGTATCAAAATTAAGTTGTAGAGGGCTAGCTCATGTCTCTAGATAAGTTTATGGAATTCCTACTTTGGGTCAGAGCAGGAATTCACTATTGCTTTACTCATGACTTAATAGTAAATATTATTGTTCCTCAAATATATGTCATGCCTATTGATAAGCACAGTTGCAAAACTCCAAGAACAAGGAGGAAATACTGGTGTATATTTATTTAAGTAGTCTGTGGATTTAAACAATGAGTCAATAATGTATAGAATATACTATTCCATTGGGCAATATGGTTTTCATTGATGAAATCTAAATGAGCTAGACCAAGGGAATTTCAGAAAATTTTAGTAGATTAACTAATCTTTAGTGTATATAAGTCAGATATTACAAACTCTTTCATTTCATTTATTCATTTATTTATTTTTGAGATGGGGTCTTGCTCTGTAGACCAGGTTGGTCTTGAACTCATTAGGTACCCCAGACTGGCCTTAAAATTAACAGCAATTCTCTTGTCTCAGATTGTTGGGATTACAGCTGTGTGCCACCACACTCAGCTTTATTTGGCAGTGGGGAATCAAATTCAGGGACTTCTGCTTACAAGCAAGCACTTTACCAAGTGTGCCATTCTTCCAACCCTCTTTTCAGTCTTGCTATCATGATCTTACGATATTGGAAGATCAGTGAGAGTAGCATGGCTGTGCCCATGCTAAGATATTGGGCCTATGCACTGAATATTTCCAAGCATTTGTCTATGGCTCCATTTATATAACTTGACTGCGGATGGACTGAACATCAAAACAATATAAATAGCAACACGTTCGTGGCACTACTCAGGAGAGAACCAGAACATTCTCCTTAGAAATACATGTGCTCCTTCTTCTTCTTCTTTTTTTTTGAAAGAAAGATTGAAAGTATTGAAAGAGAAACAAACAGGGGAGAAGGAAGAAAAACAGGAAGAAAAATAGAACATTTTAATACAGAAAGTAAAGCAAAGCAAGCAGACTTCTGATCCAATTATGCATTTCACCTGGTTAGTAAATTTCAGAAGTTTAAAATCCTAAGAACAACGAGACACTATGCAAGAGCTACAAAGTGGCAGACAGATCTTTAGAGTTTTATGGTGCAGCAATTTATTTTATTTGCCATTTATTTATGTCTTCATTGAGTTAAAAAAAAAACACCTTGATGGCTTGGGGGCAGACTCAGTGGTTAGAGCCCTTACCTAGCAAGTGCAAGTCTCTGGGTTCCCCAGGTATGCAGACTGGCTGGCAATGGTGGCACAGACTGAAAGCTCAGCACTCAGGACACTAGCGCCAGAGGTTTGCAGTGAGTTCAAGCTAGCTAGGATTACATACTGAGATCAGGAACAGTCTAGACTACAAAGAGATCCTGTCTCAAAAAAAAAAGCAATGAAATTAGGTCCATACTCTATTTTCCAGAATACAAGCAGCATAGTATTGACATTCACATAGAGTACAAAATATTCATCCCTTAAGCAAGGACCATAACCAGTAGTTCTCAGACAGGAATCGATTTTAGAACTCAGGCAACGTGAATTCTCTGAAATCTTAAAAAAATCATTGAATTTTAAAGGAATTACACAAGAAATAAAAAGAATACTGTCCAGACACTGAATTGGTACAAATTGAAGATCCTAATTCAGGAGATATGGAGTCCATGCTTAAACTCAGATGATGTCAATTTAAGACAACACAGTTGAAAAATAAATGAATAAAAGAAACAGATATTTGTAAAGGTATTTTCAGAAATTATTACAAAAATCCTTTTATCATAAAAGAAATATGGGACAGTCTGTAAGTGGAGCCTGTAACCCTAGCACCCTGGGAGGCTTAGGCAGAGGAATTGCGAACTTGAAGCCAGCCTGGGCAGTTTAGCAACTTAGGAATAACTGTGTCTTAAAATAAAAGAGAAATAAAACTAGGCTGGGGATATAATTCATAGTGAGGGCCTTAGGCTCAGTCCCCAGTACCACAAAATGAAATACAATAAATAAAATGGAAATAATTTTAAAATCATTTCCAAATTGTTTTAAGATTAATTTTAGAAAAATGGAACAACTCACACAAAATGAAGGAGGTGAAACTACTTGGGTTTGACTCAGAGCTACAGCCCTACTGTGAAGTACTGTAACAGACTGCTAAATATATTTGGGTTAGACAGGAAAAAGTCAGCAGCTAGTATTATTTCTTCAGAGGAGTAGGTGAGGAGATAGAATGACCATCTGGGAGTAAATCTCTGAAAAGGGACATTTATCAGTGGAACAGAAGGACTTTAGCTCTGCAATCTGGTTGCTGTTTGTAGAAAAAGCACCAGTTAAAAGCTTAGACAGCTTGACTATTTCATGAGTCTTTTTGCACAAAAAAGTAAGAAAACTGCTTAATATGTTACTCTAAGAAATGACTGTGTTCTGTGTGTCTCAGACTCCTTCACACTGTGAACTTCTTTGGTTGAGCGTTAATAGATTAACCTTAGAAGAGAGGTGTCAGGAAAGTAAAATATTTTACTACAGTACCTTGCCTCTGCTTGCTCCCATCGTCACGCTGATGCCACCTACCTCGCTTCCTCACCTCGCCCTGCTTAGCAACTTTCCTTCTTTCGCCTTCCCCCCGCCATATGGTCTTACTGTTGCTTGCATTTTTTTTTTATTCAATATGTTCCGATTCATCTTCTGAAGTAAAGGATGGTTTGTCTGAGTTCAGTTTTTATCAATGCATCTTGTTGATTCAGGAGAACTTTCACCATTAATATTTATTAAGAAAGTAAGAAGGAAAAAAAATACCAAGAGAACATTTCATAGAAATATCATACATAGTAAGTTTGGGGAGGTTAATTTTGAGCAAATCTAGGCACAAAAAGTTATATATTTCTACTAAGCAAGGCTTCAATAATGAAGGAAGTGTGATGATATAAATCATTGGAATAGAAACCAAAACCGGACCCATGAAAAAGGAATCAAGGGATCTAGGTTTCTCAAAGGCCAAACAGAAATCAGTGGAGTTTAGAAAAACAAACAAACAAACAACCAAAACAAAACAAATAAACAGTGCTCCAGCAATGGCTGGTCTTGTACCAAAGAAAGGATTAAATAAACGAATAAGTAAAACATTTCTCATTCCTCCCACATTTGCCAATAATTTACAAAGGTCATGGATGTGAATTCAAACTTGTAGCTGCAAAATGACAAATATCTGGAAGTCGTAGGAGAAACTCCATAACTGAATTTTCCAAAGAGATTAAAAAAAATCACTCATTAAGTTGGGCTTTATCAAAAAATGTAAATTGCATTTGGAAAACACTATCACATGAATGAAAAGAAAGAAACTGGCAAAGAATATCTGTAAATTATCTGCCTACTGAAGATTTGCATCTAGAATACATAAAATGTAAATAACACATTTCTTCAAATGGGTACAAGATCTGAACAAAAGAAGACATATGAATAAATGCCAAGATTATATTATAGCAAAAGTGGTCAACATGACTTATCATTAGGGAAATCCACATTTCAATTTCACTGACGTATCTCTGAATGAATGGATTTGCTCAAGCAAAAAATTTAAAGTGAACTGAAAATACCAAAAGTTTGCGAAGTTGTACAGCAGGTGAAAGTTTCACTTCATCTGCGTGGGAATGCTAAACAGTGAAGTCACTTTGAAAAACAAACGATTCTTTCATGAATTCTTTTTCCAAGACATATTGAATAGTAACAAAAATTCCAGAGATATATATAAGGATGTGAGTTCAACTTTATTTTCCTAAAATGGCATGTTTTCCAATTCAGGAAGTCATTATTAAACTTAGGAGTGCTGTGTTTTCAACTACCGTCTGCCTAATCTTGGGAGTTTCTTGGGTGAGAAGTTTGGTTTTTGGGCTACGTGGTGTTGTAAAGCTTGTCCTGCTGTCCATGAACCGTGCCATGCAGATAACTCTACTTCCTAAATCTTATATAATATATGGAATGAACTGACGGAAAATGGATAAAAACTGTTTGAAACTTCTCCTGAATACTTAAGAATTAAACTTCAAATTGAATCCTGGTATTTCTTCATATTTAAGGATTACGCTATACTCTTTCAAAGGCAAAATTGATGGGCCGTGAGAAAACCCTTAGACTCCATAACACAAGCACCAGTTTGTTAAAATAACCAGGGTTTCTCTAGTTAGTAATTGTTAATGAAATATTGATTTTCAAAATATATACTGTTTTGGAGAGGTCACCAAATGATCTAGTTTTAAGCTTATATTGTACCCCTTTCTGAATACTTTCGAAAACTGCTAAAGAAACCTACAGCGGTGTCACCTAGAGATTCAAACTTTCTCCACTTACTAGAATATACTAGCATGTGATTTGGTTCACAGAAAAGACATTAGAGATACACTATGAAGATTTTATGTTACTGGTCCTCATTTCCTAAGGCTCTCTGATGTGCTACACAAATTTGAGTCCTTAGGTAAATATAGTCGTTCTTTTACATGTTAGTTTTTTTTCACATGATTTATTTAATGACATATGGTTAATTGATATCAATTGCAGGAGTCTTGATTATATATTTGTAAATCACTTCTACATTGTTTTCTAAATTTCTATTGTCTAGATTTTTAAGTCTTTAAAAGTGGCTCTTTACTCAGATTGAGTCAAGATTCTTCAAATCAATTATAATGGGCTTGCTTCAGTCTAAATAAGCTTAACTTAGAGAAACAATTTATAATTGTGAGCATTTGGCCAGGAAGTGCTCAGGGCAGGTGAACTCAGAAGAGGTGCAGAGCGGGATGAGAGCATGTAGGAGGAAGATGAGCAAGGCGGTGTGAAGGTGGAAGGATTCAGGTCACAATGAGGAAGAATATAGAAAAAGATGGGTGAGTCTGTAATGTTTTTTCAGATTTGACTTTTGTTGCAGGTGAACTTTTCCCCACGTGTTCTCCTTTCTCTCTGCTTCCTTCCTTCTCTCATTCTCAGCTTCTCTTCTCTTTTTCAAGAAGTCTATTTTTCCACTTCCTACCCTCTCTTTTACATTAATATTATTTTACACATGCATTCATGGCAATCTCCTATGAGAGACACAATGTGACACTTAATATTTAACCTTTGTCTGTTCATGGGCATGTAGACTTTCCAAGATTTAGCTTTTATGAGTTGTATATATATTTTTTTCATTTTTGTGGATTTTGCAATTTTTCTTTAGTTTTAGATATATATATTAATCCTGTGTCCGAGGAGTAACTGGAAAAACTCTTCTTTCATTTTGTGGATTGTCAACTCCTCCTTTTAATATTTTCTTTCCGTGAAAAATATTTTTTGGTTGATATTTTCCCATTTGTTGATTCGTGATACTATATCCTGCCCAGTTGTTCTGCTCATGAAATTCTTTTTGACCCTGTTTTTTTTTTTTTTTTTTTTGTTCAAGCATTTTTTTCTATATACACTCAGTATTTCTCTTTTATTATCAAGCTCTTTGATCCATTTTATTTCATTTTTATTATAAGGTAAAAGATGGGTCTAATTTCATTCTATTACAGGTGGGTAGCCAGTTTTTCCAGCACCATTTGTTGAAGAAACCATATTTCTTCAGTGAATGTTTTGGACCTCCTTGTCAAGAATGAGATGGCTCAAGGTACTTTGGTTTATCTGTGTAGCTTTAGCTCTATCTCACTGATCTTGGCTGTTTGTGTGCCAATTGCATGTAGTTTTAATCATTACTGTCTTGCACTATTATTTGAAATTAGGAACTGTGAATCCTCCTGCTTTGTTTTTAATACTTAGGATTCCTTTAGCAACTGTGAGGCTTTTTTAAAATTTCATGTATATTTTAAAGTTATTTCTTCTGGTTTTTATGAAGAATGCTGTTAGTATTTTGCATTGGATCTGTACAACAGTTTTGGAAGTGTGTGCATTTTGACAATATTATTTCTGCCTACTAGGGAACATGAGAAGTCTTCTCATTTTCTGAAGTCTTCTTTCGGTCTGTGAAGAATTCTTTGGTTTTTCTCTATAGGGATGCTACACTTTTTGGTAAGTTTTATTACTCAGCATTTGATTTTTTTTTTTTTTTTTGTTGCTCTTGTTAATGGAGGTAATTTCTTGACTTCATTTATGTTAGGTTTGTTATCGGTATTTAGAAGAGCTATTGACTTATGAGTTTGATTTTATAACTAGTTATTCTGCTGAATTTGTTTATTCTAACAGGTTTTCATAAGGGATTTTTGAGTCTCTGATATAGAAAATCACGTCACCTGCAAATAAGGATGTGCTAACTTCTGCCTTTCAATTCATATTCTCTTAATTTCTTTCTCTTGCCTGATTACTCTGGTCAGAATTTTAAGTACCATATTGAACAATAGAGGTAACTGTGGGCATCCATGACTTATTACAGACTTTACAATTAGTGTATTCCATTTACAATGATTTTGGTGAAGTGGTTGCCATGTATGATCTTAATCAGTCTGAGGTACAGTCCTTTTCCTATTTACTTCAGAGTTTTTATCATGAATAAGTATTGAATTTTGTCAAAATTCTCTTTTGCGTCTAGCTATAATTATATGATTTTTTCTGCTTGTTTTAACGTGATGTATTACATTTATTGATTTATATATTTGAACCCTCCTGCCTCCCTGAGATAAAGTCCACTTGCTTAGATGTATGATCTTCGTTATGTTATTGCCTTCTGTTCGTGAGTGTTTTTCTGAATATTTTTGCATCTTATTCATTATGGAAATTGGGCAGTAGTTTTCTTTTTTCGTGGGTGGGATTCCGGATTTGGTGTTAAAGTTATGTCATCTTTGAGGAAAGTAATTCAGTAGCGTTCTTTGTTTTCTTATTTTTGGTTTCTTGAAATAATTTGTTGAGTACTGGATTGAAATCTTCCTTGAATTTCTAATAGAATTCTGCCATGAGTCTACCAGGGCCTTGGATTATTGTCAGTGGAAACATTTTTATTACTTTCTCAATTTTGTACCTTGATTCATTCAGATGTTTTATACCTTCTTGATTCTGTTTTGAGGGCTAAGTGTTTAGAAATTCATCCATTTGTTAAAGATCTTTGAATTTACTAGACTATAGATTTCAAAATAGATTCTTATACTACTTTGGATTTCATTGCTATCTGTTGTGATTCCTTTTCCAGATTTTATAGATACGGATAAGTGCAAAATTTAAGATTTACAATGAAGTTTAGCATTTTGTGCACAAACATATCCCAAAATACCCATCAACAGACCAATGGGTAGACAAACTGTGGTATTTATATGCAATGGAATACTATGCATCTATAAAGTGCAACAGCGTGGAGGTTTTTACAGGCAAATGAAAGAAGCTTGAGAACATCATGCTTAGTGAAGTGAGTCAGAAGCAGAAGGAGAAACATCGAATGGTCTCTCTGATACCAGAGACCCAGATCTCTTCCTTTTTTGTGAGTTTAGCTAGAGGTTTATCAATCGTGTTCATCCTTTCAAAGAACTACCCTTTGTGTTTCACTGATCTTTTGCAATTTTTATGGTTTTGATTTCTTTAACTTCTTCTCTGACTTTATAATTTTTTTCTTCCATTAGTTTTTGGATTGGATTGGTATTGCTTTTCCTAATACCTTGAGCTGCATCATTAGGTAATTTATGTGCGATTATCCCATTCTTTTGGTGTGCATTTGTAGCACTGAATTTCCTGCTTGACACTGTCTTTCTTGTGTCCTACAGTGAGGGACAATTGAAATTCTACCTTTGTCATTTGTCAGTAGAAACGTTTTAGTTTCTTCCCTAACTTTTTCTATGACCCAATGTTTATTCAGTGGTATTTAATTCAGTCTCCAAATATTTTGTAGTATCTTTACTTTCTGTTGTTTTGAGTTCTAAATAAAAACCAGTCAGTATTTGGTAGTATGCATAGGATTATGTCAGATATGTAGTTTCTCTGCATTATCCTACATCTTACTACACTCAGTTTGCTTTTAATTTCCCTGAACTTTAGGTATCTGAGTCGCTAGACTAACGTACCTCATCTTAACTCTATTTGTGCTTCTTCAATAGATAAGGAAGTTCAACATTTATTCATAACTATATTTGTCATTTCTATATCTTCTTTAACATAATGTCTTTCCTCTTGTAGAATCCTAAAAAATGTTTCTGTTTTTGATACAAATATTTCAACTTAAAAATAAGTAATTTGCAAATATTTTCTCTTGCTTGACTTTCATCTTCTTATGAGGTACAAAGTAAATTTTAAATTTTGATGATGCAATATATCCAGAAATACACCAGCAGTACAATGGTGTATCCAAACTATAGATCTCTTCGTAATTTTTCCCTTTCCCTAATTTCTTTATACTAAAATAAAATAAAAATAAAAAGGTAAAGATTAAAATAAAGAAATAACACGAAAATGAGAGGAAGAAGGAAGAAAAAAGAAAGAGAAATAAATAAAAGGAAAAAGAAAAAATTAAACATATCTCCACCACATTATACATTATGATTAGTTAAAATGTCTATAGCTTTTTTTTAAATCCGGAACTTTTCTTTTCTTTTTTCTTAATATGAGCATATAGAAAGAGTAACAGCTATTGTTTTGCAAGTTATTTTTCAGTCAAGTGCTTGCTCATTTAGATTCTTCCATTTTTTGGACAATTATCACAGTTGAGATTTTGTGATATTTATCTATTTCAACTACTCTTATTAGAAGGCATATGATGGTGCTTTAATATAATGCATTTCGATTATTCTACAATTTAAAACAATTCTATAATCTTAATTTTAAAAATATTTATGCTGCTATATGGGGACCATATACACAGTATGCTTTATGAAACTGTAGCTATCATTTTAACATCCAGCCAGGTTAATATAGAAATCAGATAGATATACATTTTAATTGTTTCTTCTTGCCTAAAGCATGTTGGATTTATATTTCACTTTGATTCATGCTCTATCTTGATGTCATGTTGCATATGCTCTCATATAACACTGAGTTAATGTTTCCCCTAGATATAGCACATTATATCATTATAACATATTATATGATCCATAGTTGGATTTTCACATTAGCAAATACACACAGCATATTTTAGTTAGGTAATGCGCTATATCTAGTTGAGGTCTTACACACAGTATGTTCAGTATAGTGACCCCTGAATTCTTATACTTGTGTTCTACTTTGAACTTCAGTCTTAATCATTGTAAAGGTACACACATGCACACACACAAACACACACATTAATTCTGATATGTTTTTGTGCTTTGGCTGGAACATCTCCCAAAAGTTTCATGTATTTGGAGGTTATGGACTGTCTATGGAACCATATGTTATTGGGACACTGGGGCTTGGTCTGGAGGGTGAATTGCAGGTATGGAAATTGGATTACAGACATGTAGTGGGTGCTTACCACACCTCCCACACCTGGAAGGGGCAGAGCACTGAGGCCTGACTGGGAAGAATCACTAGAGTGGGCTTGGAGGGATATGTAAACCTCCCTAAGGGACTTGGCTTCCTGTTAGCATTTTTTTGAGGAGCTTCCTCCTCCTCTGCCTCTGTCTGTACTTCCACTGTTGCTAGCTGTCCTTCAGAGGACTGTGACCTTCTGAAACTGTGAGCTAAAATTAAATATTTCTCCTCTAATTGGTGGGATTTTCTTTCTTTCTTTCTTTCTTTCTTTCTTTCTTTCTTTCTTTTTTTTTGGTCTTGAGTCATAGCAATGAAAAAGGAAGTAAGACATATGTCAACTTCATTAAATTAAGAAACATCTAGTACATTAGTAGAGCATCCGTTGTTGTGCCTGGGTGCTCATGGAGGTGCAGCCTTCCTTGGTAGCTATGCTGTTACTTACCAGTTACTTTCTGGTACTATTTCTGTCCTCTATTCCCACTGCTGCCATGAACCAAAGAGCTTAGCTGTATCACACACTCCAGCCATGACTGTGATGACATGGAACCAGCTGACTGAGGATTAAGTAAACCTAAATTGTGAGTTAAACTAAACATTTTTTCTTTAAATATGAGTATTGGGTTTGTATTCTCCTATAGGAAAGCTAAGACAATGCATGTGCATACTTTTTATATGTACAAAATTACATATTCTCAACCTTTTAAAATATTCTATTATCTATCTTTTTAAATATAGCTATTTTATCATGGCGAATACCATTTTTATAAATACAAAGAGTATAATGAGATGTTTTGATGTAGTTTATATTGCAGAACTTTAGCATATCTGTGACTTTTTTGCTCTTTTTTGTGTCCACGGGTTATTACAACATGACTTTCAAAGCATGAGTTGGTTCATAGTATAATCATACCCTTCCTTTATGAAACAGAAACTGTTCAGTCCTATATCTAGAAGTTGTATATTGGCAAATCCCAGTTACTTTCTTAGATTCAATTTCGTTATTTATTTAATCAGTTAATCATTATTTCACTATATAACTTTTGCAAAATCTGATGAATATGAAGATATTAAAATGTTCTATGAGATATGTATTAAAATTAATGGAGGTGATTATCAAAAATTGAAATCTTTAGTAAGACTTTCATTAGTAGAAAGAAATATTTTCATATATTGATTGAAATAATACTATTTAGCTAGGCTTGAATTTTCTACCTTTGCTTATAACAAATTTCTTTTTACTCTCACCTACTTAGATAAAAAAAAAATAAAAAGAATTTAACATGAAAGAAGATGCCTAGAATCTGGCTACAATGGCCTACTTATTTCTTGCATTGTGGTGGTCATATTGATTTCTTGCAAGACAATTGAAATTTTGTCTTTTTCTTATTCAGTTTGTCAGTTTTATTTCATCTTGGTTAAATATAATATTGTACACTTCCTACAAGAGCCACTAGAAAAAAAAAAAAAACACCTTGGTCATCCTTTCTTATTTAAGTTTTAAAACTATGTTACCAGATTCAAGATTTGTGATCTCTACTGTGTTTTACCAAGATGCCTCAGCAAATAGAGAAAACGTACAGCTTTGAGTTTCCCTAGGTGTGAGAGATGACCTCATTTAGTTTTAATAGCATACTAGGTGATTGTTTGATCGATGCCTTTTCGTTATTTTTTATTACCTTCAGCTATAGGCATTGGCAAAACAGTCACTTTTGGCTGGAATGTATAAGCAGGTGTGATGATGGCACATGCATCAATTTGTTTAAAAATGTAATGCAACTCCTCATAGTATGTAGGGCAAACACTGGGAAAGCAGTATTATTTTTCAAGTACACTGGCATTTTGTTATTGTATGCATGCTATACTTTTTATGGAATTGCATGTCTGAAAGCTATGTCATAAAACAGATGACTCTGAAATCAATTTTATTTCTTTGGAAACAGAACTCTATGCAGATAGTATGCTTTTCATCAGAAGGGCATTCTCATTATAGTTACAGAACTAACAATGTGTTAGCCAATTAAAACACAGAACTTGGGAAATATATATAATTATTTGAGTAGAAAACACGTGCTCTTATAGTCATACCAGTTCAAAGCTACAGATATGCTAAAACTCCAAGTCTACACTTCTAATTTCAACAGGAGGGAATTTCACTCCAGTGTAATTTTTTGCCCCGAATTTACTAGCTAAATATGAGAGTTGATTCCATGCCTCTGCACTCAAACTCTAATTATGTTTTAATTACTTTAGAATGGCTCTCTTACAGAAATCTGAGAAATTCAGTTGTCTCCAGCCTAGCTAGTTTGTCTGAGGATGTATCACTTCTGGCAAGTTTTCTACTAGATTGTGCACCTGCGCGATTCAGGTAAATCTATATCTATATCTATATCTATCTATCTATATATTTTTTTTCCAATATTGGACCCCGGACTTTTGCACTGAGTTGCACCTCCATTACATTTTTTTTTTCAATTTTTAAATAGCATCTTATCAAGTTGATAAATTAACCACGTTATGTTTGAACTTGCTGTTCTAAAGTCTCAGCCTCCCAAAGTGCTGGGATTGCAGTCCTCCACCACCAGGACTGGATAGTTCAAGTTGGAGGCTTTTTTTTTTTT